>JAODUO010000761.1:0-47500 GCA_025642075.2 Ridgeia piscesae | reverse complement strand
GAGAGAGAGAGAGATGCTATGATTTTCCACGCGGTTATGAGGGAAGGGTACAAGAGTGCTGCCACCTCACGGCAAGATACAACATACAAGAAGCTTTATTTAACGTTGGTTTACATGTGAATTTGATAACATTTGCTCATCTGAGCTATTTTCCGCCAAACAAGTGTAAAGCAACGAGACATAAAACATAACAAGTATACAGAGTATTTAAAATGAAAGCAATAAAACATTAAAAAATACGGGTAATAAGTACAAAATAATAAAAATAATACATGCATGTATACAATGAAAGCTATATTCATAATATTGGCATGGCGACAAACATGTTAGCTATTAGCTGTTTACCTACATATAGAGCAATTGCATGATGGGCCATCCCAGTTCCGGATCACTCTGCGAAACTCGCCGTAGTTGACTGTTTTTCGCATTTAATTTGGCAGGCTATTCCAGATCCGGGGCCCACCATGGACAAAATGATTTAAGTCCATATTTAGACGTGTTTGCCTTAAGGACAACTGCAATGTCATCCTTTCGCAAGAAATACTGGGAACATTTTAGCATGATGATATTTTGAAGAAAAAAAACTTGGATTATTTACAATTATTTACAATTTTGAATACTTCAATTCAATTTCAATACTTCGCATGCCATTTCTTTTATCCTTTTAACGTGGAGGTGTTCGGTGTTAGCGGTCTTTAAAAGGTCATGATGCGTGGATGAATAATCATTGTAAATAAATTGAAGTGCTCTCTCCTGAATGTTTTCAAGTTTTTTGGTGCTAGATTGACTACAAAAATGCTAGATCAAAGGACAGTAGTTGAAATTTGATGTTACGAATGATTTGAAAATTGCAAGTTTCTCATGTCGACTAAGGAGGTGACCGAGACGTTTTAAGACCGCTAACTGTCTAGCTGCCTTTTTGCAGATGTTAGCGATATGTGTGTTAAAAATTAACGAATGATCAATCTCAATGGCGAGAAGGACAACAGAGTTTTCACAGTGAATGGTAGTATTTTCAAAAGTAAAATTTGTTATGTCCCTTGTTCCCCTCTCGCCGAAGCTAATTGCTTGGAATTTGGATGGGTTAGCCTGAAGGCTAACCCATCTGGTTGATATTGAACCACTGTAATGTAGAAGTACAGTCTTGTTGCAAGGTGTGAATGAGAGTGTCAGAGTTTGAGTGAGCACAAGACAGGGTGTCATCATCAGCATAATTGTAGAGAGAGGACATATCCAAAAAGTGAAAAATATCATTAATAAAAACATTTAAAAGAAGAGGGCCAAGAATAGAGCCTTGGGGTACATCTCTGACGATGTTAGCCCACTCACTGTAGTGAGGTCCTAATTTCACTCGCTGTTTCCTGTTGCTGAGATAATTACTAACTAAACTGCATGATTTATCAGAAAGGCCATAAGCACTGAGTTTACCTAAGAGCAGGCTGTGAGGGAGGCAATCAAAGGCCTTTGTCAAGTCCATGAGAATGGCTGCGACATACTTATGGATGTCAAGTGCCTTGCGCCAATCCTCTACTGGTCTCAATCAGGGGCGTCGATCCGGTTTTAAAAGTGGGGGGGACGGGGGACCAACTGATATATACATATATGTATGTATTTTTATGTATGTATATAATTTTAATATATATGTATATGTATATATATATATATATATATATATATATATAAATGTATGTATATATATACATACATTTATATATATATATATATATATATATATATATATATATATTTACATATATATATATATATATACATACATAATTTATATATATATATATATATATATATATATATATATATATATATGGTGCTAATTCTAAAATAAACAAAGGCCTTTATGTTATGCTATTTACAATAGTTATGTTGGCTACATATATTTGAAGAGAGGACATGGCTCACCCCAATCCCTGAACAATTGGAGGCTAGATTTTGGACCCATAACTGCTTGCCTGATTCATAGAGTGACAACACGGACTTATGTGCATATAAGTCCGTGACACTAAGTCCATGGCATTAATCTTTCCCCTATAGTTCTACTAGTGTGTTCTATTTATATCTATGGTCCTTGGTGACAAGATACAAATGTTACGCGAGTGCCTGTGTAGGACTTCCCAATCCCACCATTTGGCAAAGAAATTTGTCATCACACAAATGGGATGAAATTACACAAAGTGTAGGAATCCGCTGGTTCCGCCGTAGGAGATATAAGTATCCACCAGGGCGACCAGGCTGCAATCCTAGGGGTGACAGGACAAACAAAAATTTATAATCTATAATGTGCTTGATGGCTAGTGCCTATTAATATATCAGCACAAAGGTGCAAATTGACAGAGCACGGCATGATGAATATTTAATGAACTAAGATCTAGTTGCGGCCAACCACGTAATTTATCTAACAATTTTCCACTGGGTAGTCGGAAGTTTATATCTGAACTCGTATATTAATTTTACTACTAGACCGATGTAGGGTTTTTAAGAGAGGGGAGTGATCAGCCTCGCTATATGCCTGTCAATTTGTTTTTATGAACTGAAAAAGTGGGGGGACACTTCCTATGCTGTCCAATCAGGCTGAAAGGTGGGGGACGTGGTCCCCTCGTCCGCCACCGATCGACGCCTATGCTGTGTAGAACTTCCCAATCATACATTTTGGCAAAGCCAAAGGAATCTGTCATCACTCAAATGGGAATAAGTTACACAAAGTGCAGGAATCCGCCGCTTCGGTCGTAGGTGATAAGCATCAAGCAGGCAAGGGGTGAATGTGAAACACAAATTTCATAATTTATAATGAGCATGATGGCTAGAACCTATTAATAATATCAACAGGAAGGATGCAAACTATAGAGCCCGGCAGCGGCTCAGCCCGGTGTCGCGCTTACATTTTTCCGGTCGTTATAAACTTTCCGATTGACGTTTCTGCGCATGCGCGGTAAATATAAAATCACCAATGTGCAGCGAAACGATAAAGCATTTTGTAAGGAATGCCACGGGCTGTTCGTCAACTCTCCTGTGATCAGTAACTGTGAAGAGTTACTTAAAATCTCGTTCAATATAATAACATCTTACGTTTGTTTAAATCACCGTCACGGATTATGGCGCACTATAGTCACATTTGCTACCAAAACATGCTTGAAAACTTGTTTGCCTCGTGTTAATTTATATATATCCTAACGAACAACCCGTAATATTTATACCATAAATGCATTTTCCTTTCGCTGCACATTAATGATTTTACATTCATCGCGCGTGCGCAGAAACGTCAATCGGAACGTTTATAACGCCGGGAAAATGTAAGTGCTACACCGGCATGGTGATTATTTACTGAAGTAAGATCAAGTTGCGCGCTGTGGCCAGTCGATTTTCTAATGGATGGTCGGAATTTCATATCGCGAATTTATTGTCTAGCTACTAGTCCAATGTAACGGCTTTTAAGAGAGAGGAATGGTGAGTCAGACTACATGCCCCGCAAATTTTCTGAACTGAAAAGTAGGGGGGGCAATTCCTGTGCTGTCCCCCACGCTGAAAAGTGGGGGGGGACGTGTCCCCCCCGTCCCCCACCGATCGACGCCCGTGCTAGAGCCTATAAATAATATCAACACAAGGTTGCAAACTGATAGAGCCCGGCAACGGCGCAGTCCGGCATGATGGTTATTTACTAATGTAAAATCAAGTTGCGCGGTGTGGCCAACCAAGCAATAATTTTATTTATCTAGTAGATTTTCTAACGGATGCATGGTCGGAATTTCATATCGGCTTTTAAGAGAGAGTAGTGGTGAGCCAGATATGCCTCGCAATTTTTCTGAGCTGAAAAGTGGGGGGGGGACAATTCCTATGCTGTCCCCCCACGCTGAAAAGTGGGGGGACGCGTCCCCCCCCGTCCCCCACCGATCCACGCCCGTGGTCTCAATAGGGCCTGCAAGTGGGTCACGATACATGGCGTGACTCCGCGCGACTGTAGCTTATTGGGGGCTAAGCGAGACTAATTGGGGACTGGACACAAGAATAATATTCTAACGATGGATGATGGTTGTAGCTTCCGACTGATGAATACTAGGAAATTCAGTTCATAAATATCTTATGTTATACGTTTCTTATCTTAAATGTCCGATTTAATATTGAGTTTATCACACCATCATAGACACATAGCGATTTACGTAGTGCAGATAATAGACACGATGTCAGTTAGGCCGTATGAGTCTTTTACGGAATTTGCGTTTTACGTTGCTGTACGTTGTGGTTTCGATAAGCACTTATATCTGACAAGTTGTCTAAATGCACATAATCATAACACATGTATACGTTTGGCCCAAACAGGTTACCTGCGCGAAAACTGGCACTCTTCATTATTAGTCAAGATCGCCAAACACAAGTACTTGCCGCTATTGCCATGGCAACCACCATAATAATCGATTAAAATTCATGATTTCCGTGATCATTGTCACCGGCAAAGTGTTCCACTGCTTCTGCTTGTAATAATCCTTCGGACAATATAACTGAAATACGCTATTTCGGAACAGATCGATTATTACGACCAAAAACAAAACAAGGTCCTATACGTTAACATGGAGTATATGGACCTCCTGCCGCCAACTGCCCCCAGCCTCGTTTTCGCGCGCGAGACTTGCACGCCCTATAATATAGTGGACTGACACCGACACGTTTTAGTTTTGTACAGAGATTTCTTTGCATACGGTAAGCTTCCCAGTTGGCCGGAGTACGCCATGTTTTGTATTTGTTGAAAAACATTGACTTTTAAAGACTGCCTTTCTAAGTTTAGAGTTCATAAATGGGGTTTGCTTGGTTTTGACAGTTTTCTCTTTGATCGGGGCATGCTCATTTAAAACACCGGTGAGGAGGATTTCATGGGCTCAGTAGATGTCATCCACGTCATCAAAAACATAAGCAACATCAAAAGGGATGACACCCACTTTCTCACTGAAGACCTTCTCATCGAAATGTTTGTGTGAGCGACACTTAATTTTTCATTTGTGTAATTGAGGCTAAGACAGGCCGATATTATTACGCAGCCTAGTTACGAACTTATATACATATATTACATATAATATACATGTATATAAGTTCGTAGCCTAGTCACTTCAGTAATACCGCGCATAAAATCTGTCTTGCTGCAACTTCACGGCGACTGGTAACCGAGGTTATACATGGCACAGAAGTGATTATAAATTCTATATCCCGTATATCACATCATTAAATTTGTTAGCATTAAAAGGTAAACATACCCTTACGACCTTGCCTATCTACCATAGCTACCTGGCGTATCAATCAGTCTGATGACTACTGGAATTGTTTACAGACATTGAGATCGATTAACCCTTTTGTATTGATGCACCTCTGAGATTGCTTTCTAAGGATCTATCCACACCACAAGTTATCTAATTGTTATTATTTTATTGTATTATTTAATATTTCGTAGTGTAGAACCATCTTTGAAGGGTAACATTTTGTGAATATGAGGTTTGGGCGCTAACTATTCGGGCTAAGAAACATATACTATATACATTCATAACGCATGTACGTTGTACTTCGTACGTGTAAAGTAGTGTAGTATGTCAAATACTCAACCAACTTTTGCCTTCTAGAATTCAACCAATATGATCAACATCGATTCACCTAGAAAACGATGACTCTAATACACAACACAAAAATATCCCAGTTAGATTAAACAAAAAAGAAACAGTGGTGTAATAAATAAAGTTCTTCCTACGCACAAAATCAAGTAGCCATGCCTGTAATTTTTGTTTAGCAATAACGGCAAATGAAAATAAAGGAATGACATTGCAAACTGTTACTGTATTAGTTGCTAACAGTTACGTGTTCGGCCACCTTGCATACGCGACATGTAGATAACGGTCAGAGATTGTGCCAGGCCAGGAATGAGTGTACAGTGGCCGGGGACACCAAAAGTAGTTGATGTCGTATTAAAGGTCTTCACAAAACACATTGTTCGATCCCTGATCGACTTGCTAATGGTGATTTAGACCAATGCGGGTCCAGCGTGAATTTTAAATGATTTCAAAAACAATAGTGGAAAGCGACATTTGCAGAGAATAACTCCTGTGTTCATAAGGCCAATACGCAATAAATAAGTAAATAATATTTCCGGTGACGTCACTGAATTTCCAGAAAACTACGACGATTTCCGAAAAACAAAAATTAAAACCACGGGAAATCCCGTGTAAGTCGCCAGAGGCTCTTGTTGGCTGCATTCACCGTGTTGTTCTGGCGCATGCGCGCGCCATTTATTAATGAAAGTGTAGGAATGTATAAAAGTTAGCTTGTGAACATTGCTTAGAAATCGGCAATTGCTATACAAATTGTGACTTTCTTTATTCCTTTAGAATAAGCTATGTATATAAAATAGGCACCCATAACACACAGCGTCGTGACCGAACGTTTTGACGGGTATTCCCCGCTCTCAGCTCATTGGATGTTTAACCACAATGATAAACCAGGGCAGCCCGGTGCCGGATTAAGTAACTGCGAGGCCCGTACTATCATAGGCTTGCATAGTGGCAACAATAAACGAAACTAAATGTGCGGAGAATCAGTCGCATTTATTGTACTAACAATAGAAGGCTAATCTTGTCAACAATGGTATATTGATAATTATGGTAAAGGCATTAAATAAAAACGTCATCAAGCTATCAGATGAGTGTGGTTCAGAATTCAGATCACATATCGCTACGTGCACAACTCTAGTGCCTCGAGGCTGACCACTGCCTCGTTGTCATCGTCGTCAGCACGTGATTGAGCATCACGCCAGCACGGTCTGGTGATAATGACCTCCTTGCCGGTCGAAGACAGTGTTGAGCCGTGCCACGAACTATAAAAAAGTTCGTTTGCTAAACTGGCTTTCAATGTTGATACGAGTCAACGATTGTCAGTGGCGATTTCAACAGTTCTTCCTCGCATAACAACTCTAAATTTCGCAAGACGCAAAGCTTATTGAGGATTCACTCTACCCTAGCTAACGTTTCCCCAGTGCAGCGTTCGTTGTCGTTGAGCACACGGAACGTGCCGACTCGAAACTTGTCAGCGGGCGTTTCAGTTCTCACCTCATCAGATGACGAACTGAATTCATCAAATAATGATAATATGTTTACGGTTGTGTTTGCGTATCCAACCTGTGTGACGTATCGATGTTCGTCGCAATCCGTTTAATATTTTAATGGTATCGATCAAGTCTCCTCTTTGCCGCCGGCAATACAGCCATTGCATTTCAGTTGTTTTAGTAGTTGCTTATACGTATGCTTTGCGATGCTCGTAACCAGTTTGGTTGCCCACCACTGCATTTTTTTTCAGTGATGTCAATCTCTTTTGCCAATGTCTTTAGTTACTGTTGTCACAACCGACTGCGTGAAGGCACAAGAAACACAGACTAGGCAAAACCTGGGATATGGGCAGCAGTAAAGGCCAATGGCCTAAAATAGCCCCATTAACATGTAAGTGTAAATGATCAATAGTAAGGAGAACACGAGCCTTCCCTCTGCTGACTATAATTCATCTGTACGTTTTCACAGCATATGAAATGTTGGTACGTTGAGGAATACGCCACATATTACAGATCAGCATGTGTAATATTGTTTAACAACTGCTTTGTTGTAGTAATACATCGAATATTATTGGTACCAGATTTTGTCATGATATATACTCTTCGAAAACAATTCGCACGTCGCACCCATTCATCAGTCTCCTAAGATATCAACACGGGTAATGCCGGTCGATTGTGCAATACCATTAGGATGCATTTTTATGTCGGTCATTTCAACCAAACTACTGTTGGAATGTGTTGTAGAATGTACAGTAGGTTGATAAGATGTTGAAGTTAAAATATGTACAAACTCGATATAGTAGTTTCCTCTAATTGAACAGGTTTTAGGACCAAAGTGCCTGAGGATATGAACCAAACAAGTTCAAAATTGTAGTAATTATTGCTAAAACAATGCAATGATTATAATATCACACAATTTAACCCTTATTATAAATCATGCATAAGTTAAGTTTAGATATCGCATGTGTTCGATGAGCCCTCAATTTGTGCAATAAAAAGCGTCGACTAATTCCACTCTTTTGTAGCCACTCATTGATAACAAAGAAACCGAAAGATCGACGCATTTTACAAACAATTGATGCATCCAATCACATAATAAAGTATAACGTTTTGTGAATTTTGGGATTAATAAAAAAAGCTTTACATAACCTGCAATGTTTAGCATAAATGCATGACAGTTATTACTGTTCAGTATTGTACATAGGTGTTTTATAACAAGCTATACGTTAGATTATATAGCAGCTCATATTGCAATTTAATTATGTATGTAATCTGGTTAAGGTAAGTTCTTGTAATATGTATTGGGGGATTCAAACGTTTACTCAAAGCCCTTTACTCTGTGCAGGCATGTTCGTTTGAATACAACGTCGCGACATATCGAATGATAGCCGACTGGACTGTCTGACAAAGCAGTGTGCACTGAAGCGTAAGATAGCAACCTGTTATTTGCTGGTTCAATAGTCGCAACATGTGGTCACGCGTCTCTACACACATGTCACGTGGATAAGTGCCGTGGCAGAGGGCCACTCAATTGTTGAGTGACAGCATAAAGAAAACCTTGACGACGTACTCGGTACAGTGGTGAAGAGAGGCATATCAAACTTCCTCATTCGATGCTCGAATTTCATGCATAAGAGTTAACGTGACGTACTTATTCCAACCTGTCAGTTTTGAGACACAGCCACAGCGGAACAAAGAGGTAAGCTAGCTACGTACATGACAAGTAGGTCGTACGGCATTGACGGAATCGATGTAAAATATCTTATTAGCAACGCCATATTGATGTACACCGCACTCGCGCCATCTTAGGTCGAAAACGAGGGCAGTTTCTATACCAGCCGTAGCATAGCCCTAGCAACGCAATGGTTTACTATTGCAGGGTACGAAATAAGGCCGGTCCGATCGTTCGGGACGAGTAGTTTTAGTGCTCGGATTAGTAAGAGCAGTCCTTTTAAATAACAAAAACATACGCAGGATTAATTATCTATAATGACGGACTACCAGCTAGCTATTTTTAACGCCAGCGGCTGCAAAGTATTTCGAGCAGTGGAACTTCTGTTTTGTGTAAGATTTCACAGATTCCGAACAGTGTTATCGATCGAGAAAGTCTATATACCTAGCATGATGCTTGCCGCTCCTTAAACCAGCTCAGGGATTGTCTCCAAGATGTCTCCCTTTGGATGTAAATTGGAAACTAAAGTTAAATGCAAACAAGACCGAATTTATCATCATTGGTACCGTAACGCAGCGTGCAAAACTCGACGGCTTTTTCCCGACACATATCCTAAATCAGAGTGTAACACCAGCCCCCCTCCGTTTCAAATCTCGGAGTTAACTTTGACGAAAGCTTCAATTTCAAACAGCACATATAAAAAACATGCCGTTGCTGTTTCTACCATATCCGTGATCTTCGTCGTATTCGCAGATTTTTATCACTTTCTGTTGCTAAAACCATCGCGACAGCTCTAGTAAGCAGCAGACTTGACTACTGCAATTCCCTCCTTTACAATACTGCGAACAAGGATATTGCAAGACTTCAACGTGTCCAGAACTGCTTGGCAAGGGTAGTTACCCGTTCTCCTCGTTTTTCTAGCTCGGTGCCGCTTCTAAAATCATTGCACTGGCTCCCTGTGCATTATCGCATTATTTTCAAGATTTGCACCATATCCTATCAAGCACTCGCATCTAAACAACCAACATATCTAAACTCAATGCTAACTCCAGCAAGGAATTCCAGAGAGCTACGCTCAACCAGTAGTAACCCACTTTACATTCCTCGGGTTAAGACGAAAGCTGGGACCCGAGCTTTCTCGGTTGCTGCACCAACTCTGTGGAATTCGCTTCCTGTCAGTGTCAAGTCGGAAGGTAATATAGTTTCCTTCCGCCGACGTCTAAAAACATATCTCTTTAATGCTGCCTATCCTCCTTAGCTTCCTAGAACCTGCGTCCATCCATCAACGACTCACGCACTGTTCTACGTTTACGCAATTGCTTAACCCCTTGGTTTTGTCGCGCCACTGAGCTTGATTTTCGAGGATATTGGCGCATAAGAAGTTATTATTATTATTATTATTATTATTATTATTATTATTATTATGAAAAAGTATGAATGAATTGAAGAAGGAGGCAAAAGGAAAAATACAACAGGAGCAGACCACAAATGTTGTCTACTTAGTAAGCAGCCGACAAGGAGAAAGGCAAATCATCAAAATCAAAAAGGACCGAAATAACCAAGCCAACTTGGGTACAAATGAAGGAGCAATAATAGTGTATTAACGAACGACAAACTAACTGAACTTAAATGTAGAATAAAAAAACATTCCACTCCACCATATGTGACAGCTGTATCAGAAGTTGAACTTAACATTTCAAAAGATGACATACTATGCAGGAATACAACCTGGAAGGGTATCCTATGGAAATTGTGAATATGACTGAAAATAATGGTATGGGATGATCTTATTTATCCATAATTCATTGCCGTTTCAAGTACACCAGTTTGATTTTGAGCTTAATGAATCACTGTTTTGCACCTTGAAACTGAAAGAGAAGGATACGTTGTTCGTACGCTCCTTGTATAGAAACCCTAACAACACCACTGAAAACAATGATAACCTTAAAGGACAAAAAATGCAACGCTTTCGTGGCGTACACATAATAGAGTTAATATAAAGTAAACATTTCCACATATAGTCAATTTATTAATGCCAGCGGTTTACCAGAAACATATTTTTCAACCATCGAAATACTACGAGCTACACCATTGTAGACGAAGAATGACGTCACGAAGATGAAGTGCTCTCCACCACGGCACAGAGTTAGATAACAAAAATTTCTCCCCTATAGACTAGAGTGACAAGCTGGCCCGCTGCACTAAAGCCGCTGTGGACCACTGGCTGCTATATACTTGCTCGGCAGAAACAGTTGTACCCACTAGCTGGATATATAGAATATAAGTGTTGAACAACGTAATAAATGCAATAAATATCTGGCAATACAAAATGTGTAACTCGATGATGGGTCACTGTTCCCTATAGTCCTAGATTATGGATAAATTAGTCATGATTAATTTCTGAAGTCAGCCAGCAGAGCCAGTTGGTGAGTGATTTGAGTTGGTTGTGGTAGGGATCTGAAGATTTATCACGGTGGTTCCTTGGCAAAATGACTGATGATTAATTAATGGGGTGTGCTGTAGCCTCCAGCTTACTCATTAGGGAAAGGGTTAAACTGTAATCTGGAAATGTGTTTAACCTGAGGTCAATATCCCAGGTGGATTATCCCACCCAAACTGTGGACAGTTCGGTGGTTGACACTGGTGTGAGCAACGTTAATCCATTTGGGGACTTGCTGGTTACAATAGTAATTGTGAAGTAGCAAATATTGTTATTTCCTGTGTACCGTACAAGTGTACCAACCAACGGCAAACAGGATCCGGAGTCTCTTTCCACAGGTGAGAATATCAATTATACGATATAGTTTAGGTAATAGTCTATGCGAACATGCTAAATTTCCATTAATTTAGGAAAGTAATAGTTTTAAAACATTACAGTCGTCAGTCATACGCAAATTGACCAAAAATAATATATGTTGGATGAATTATGTACCAAACCGATTTTTTACAATATTACTATGCATAGTTCTAGTATGATCGACACATTTGGTATTAATCTAAAAGTCTGATTATACTATATATGATACTATTTTATGGCTAATAATTATTGATAATGCATACTGCCTTCTGCAGATTCGGGCCCAGACGAAAAGATTAGACACGAATGCTTAGCTAAGTGGATCCATGCCATTGGGAGAATAGACTGGGCACCAAGCCACCAACATCAAAAAGGACTTCAGTTGGTCGAGTTTTGTTTAATGATCTTGTTGTATTACGTATTGTAAAGCGCTACGAACAATGGTGGATCTGATGTTATAGCTAATTAAATATAGGCCGTTCAATATATTACTAAACGCAAACTGCTCACTTCTCACACAGCGAGACACTATAAAGTGTAGGTCTATTGATATGTCTCAGACACAGTCAGACATGTTAGTAAGGCAACTGTCTGATATGATTGTATATAATTATACAACACTGGCTACCTGAAGCCAGTAAATAGATAACGCGATAATTATGTAGAAGACGTGGAGCAGTGCTATGTACGTACAGGGACCGAAGTGGCTTTCTGCCGTGCATTAGCCTGACCGTCACCAGCCCGTGTTGACTTCAAAGTATCATGTGTCAACTGATAGCGGCCAAGCGATATTGTTCTACTGGTGTGTACTATTTATATCTGCGGAGTCATTATAATAGCTACGCTCTCCACCATTCATATATCCGTCTGAAGGCGCGGTGCGCAGAGAAAATAAAAAGGGACTGGCTATTTAGCGAGCTGCTCGGGAAATAACAGCCCGACGTCGCCTTAATTATTTCTCGAGCTGGTCGAGAAATAAGGGACCGAGTTCGCGTTAATTTTCAAGCAGATCTGTCTGGATAGGCATACTCGTGCACTTAAGAATATTTTTTTATAGCATCTAAGTTAACAAACTAACTGTTTGTAGTAAATGTAACGCTGCTGGAACGTTTCCTGTCTGTATTTATCCGTTCTAACGAGAAATATCGAGTTTTCTTATTCGTCGAGCTGCTCGAAAAATAACGTCACCTCGCGGCTCGTTATTTGTCGAGCAGATTTGAACGTGCATGCATATTCTCTTAGCAATGGTTTCGTGTCATGTATGTGGTATATATTTATTCTGTGTACTAAATGTGACGCTGCTAGGTCGTTAAATTTCCTGCTTGTATTTATCGGTTCTTATGAGAAACAACGAGTTGTCTAGCCATCGAGCTGGTATGTAACGCCAACTTGGTTCGTTATTTGTCGAGCAGATCTGGATGCAGCTAGTGGCTTAGCCAGAGGGGGGGGGATGCAGGGGCAATGGTCCCCAATCCCTGAAATTATAATAAACCGCCCTCCGTTTATGACACAGAAGAGTCTTCAGTCGTATTTATATCCCGCTGATCGTATAACTCATCTTGTTAGCGTAAGAAGCTACAAAGGCGCTAACAAACTCTGGCTGCAGCATAAGAGTTGACAGGACAATGGAAATGTCATTATTTTCCATGTGCACGGTGGCTAATGGTTATTAAGGATGCAAAATAATAGTTGCCCTGTTACTAAACTAGTGTCATATTGCATTTTTTTATCATTATTTTCTTGAATAGGAATGAAATTAATATTCAAGAAAAACTAAACCATGAATTCCTTTTCCATTTTCTTTTTTCTCTCTCTCACTTTTGTCTTACTACGTTCTCTGTCAGCAGTCTCCAATTCCTTCTCTGTATACCTTTTCCCATTCGTCTCCTACTCTTTCGAGGTCACATTTAGTGCAATCCCCCATCACAATTTCGGTTTTCCTCGCTTCCATTTCCCATCCTCTAATTACTACAACCAACTAGTATATATGCACGTAGACGGCACGAAAATACTTGCAAGAACCCGTTCATGGACGCCCAGATCTGTTCGACAAATAACGAGCCAAGTCGGCGTTATTTCTCGAGCAGCTCGATAAATAAGAAAACTCGTTGCTTTTCTTAAGAACTGATAAATACAAACAGTAAACGACCCAACGGCGTCGCACTGACTACTAACAACTAGTATGTGCACGTAAACGGCTTGAAAACATTTGTAGAAACCCATGCATGCACGCCTAGATCTGCTCGACAAATTAATAACGAAACGAGTCGGCGTTATTTCTGGAGTAGTTCGATGGATAAGAAAACTCGTTGTTTCTCATCAAAACGGATAAATACAAGCAGGAAACGACCCAACAGCATCGCATTTACTACAAACAATTAGTATGTGCACGTATATGGCACGAACATTATTATTTCCAAGAGCCCATGCGTGCACGCCCATAATATCTGCTCGACAAATAACGAGCCAAGTCGGCGTTATTTCTGGAGCAGCTCGATGAATAGGAAAACTCGATGCTTTTCTTAAGAACTGATAAATACAAACAGTAAACGACCCAACGGCGTCGCATTGAGTACTAACAACTAGTATGTGCACGTAAACGGCTTGAAAACATTTGTAAGAGCCCATGCATGCACGCCAAGATCTGCTCGACAAATAACGGGACGAATCGGCGTTATTTCTCGAGCTGCTCGACAAATAAGGAAATAGCATGAGCCAAATAAGAATGGTGTGTTGTTATGAGTTATCTAAATCTTCGTCCGAAGACAATTTTACGGATGCAATATCTGGATATCTGGATATAGATTCCAGGCCCAAAGTCAAAGACAGGCACGTGATGGAAGACAGACCAGAGGCGAGTGGTCGTGAAAAGGAAGACACACAGGAAGCTGAACTTGCAAAAAGACAAACTAGTAGACAACTGTAGTCTGCTGTCGACTGGTGCCAAACCGATTTGTTGACATGTCCATGTTGGTGCGGCGACATAGCCTCGGTTACCCAGGCTCCGTGAGGTGGCAGCACTTTTAAGCCCCTCAACTCTGCCTGGGGAAAGAAACGCTCTGCATTTGTTACGGCCTTACCCCAGATTAGGGTAGCGACGCTGATTGGCTCTCAGGCCAACTATGAAATAAAATAAAAAATTAAACTTATATTAACACAAACATAAATAGAAATACAAATTTGCAGTTGTTTATAAAAATTGAAATTACGGCAGGATTAACCGTGAGGTGGCAGCATTGTATAAATCACATGGATAGACATTCAAAGGCCGGGAGACTCACCAGACTGTTTTCTCGGCGTAGTTCCGCAGCCGACCGACAGTCGGTTAAGCGAGCCTAGCGGCGAAAAGAATTTGTCTGCTGTCATGAAACGGCTGCAACTCGGCAACACGCGGAGGATGTTGGTGAAGGTAAACATTAAGTTGTTTATTATTGTTATCGCTTAAATATCACACTGTGTATATTGCACCTAAGTCGGTACAATAGTTGTGGGACTATTGCACCGACATTTTTTCGACGCAGGAATGCGTGAATGCGCATGCCGTCGTTGCTGGTGTCAGATAACCGTCATAACGACTAACGTGTTTAGAGTCGGTGCATTTAGAGTCGGCACATCTGTTAGAAAATTTTGTCGAATTGCTGAATGCGCTACATTTGCTTGAGCAACAAACGCATAGTCAGTTTTATATGAGAGACGCCTGAACTTAGAACGCGGCAAAGAAAACGACGCCAATTAAACACTTGAAAAAGCGTCGAAAGATATTAAAATATCGAACACTTACGCGATATCGTTTATAATTACCGTACATGTACAGTTGGAAGCTACACAAACAATCTGATTGACAAAGATGTAAAATGAGAGTTGTGAACATACATTTTCAAAATAATCAACTTATATTACACGAACGAAGTACTCGTCGGCCCCCGTTACGTAATGATCCCTGTAGGGAGTGAGGCATGTTTAAAAACAACATCTACAAATAACTCAAAAGGGCGGAATATACATAGATACTATGAGTTGGATTCGCAATATATGCCGAAGGTTTCCTTATTGACTTGCTGTCTGGAGTTCACTCTCGGATGACGAATCTTGTTAAATTTGATGAAATCTTGTAATTATTACCACCACTGCGTTACCACACAAATTTGTTCGCGCAACTTCGTCTATCTAGTCTCGGTGTATATTTTGTAAGTATTTCGCCAAGATACAATTTTTTTAACAATTCATTTGCACAACTGGAATAAAACAAGTATTACAGATTTTGAATATCGTTCTACTTTGCAAATATTTATTCAGATATTTGTAAAAATCTCGCGGGCCGGCCAGTATGACAGTTTGAAGGTGCAAAGCAGATTTGGACCGAACCACTATTCCAAAATGGGGGTGTGAGTTTGGGCTAGGTTTAGGGTTAGGGTCAGGCTTGGGGTTAGTCTCAGGATTAGAGTCAGGTTTATGGTTAGGGTCAGGGTAATACCAAGGATTCTATAGCTTGTGAAACTATAGAATCCTTGGTAATATGTTTTTTACAAGTCAAGTCGGGCTCCCATTGTATTGGCCACGCAGCAGCGACAACTTCACATCCCTATTTTGGAATAGTGGATTGGTCCAAATCGACTATCGGTGCAATATCCACGGCATTATTATCCTGAGATCCGGACTGCGTAATGAACATATTATTATGACAAACGAAAGTGATCGCTTAACTTGGGCCAGCCGGGTCGCGACTTCGCCTTTTCGGATACAAATTTTGTTAAGGTGCTGGTCGCAATGCTATCTGCATGGTAATGCTGGAAGTAAACATGCGCCACGTGCATTTGACAGCGCGAACTTGGGATTGCGGGAGTATGGCAGTTGTGTGGAAAGACGTCAAAAAGGTAGCTTTTATGTTGTATTCCTCAATTCGTTTATGTATTGTTCTGTAAATAATATTGTTGAGTATATATCATTAAACTAATCATTTTGATAGTAAATAAAAATGTATTACATCGCAGCAGACAACTGGGTACTTTTGCAGTTTAGGCCCGCACCTCGAAAAAAACATCAAAATGATCACCTACGATTACCAAACTTCGCATGCAGTATCTACTACACCTGTACTATGCGTATGCACTTGTCACGTGATCAAAACATTTTAATTAATGCCTGAAATCGATCAAAATGTGTCAGTAAATTACGTGTTTCTTCGTCGAGTCACTACTGACACAGTGAACTCCGCCAGGTGGTGCCACCATCTTGCTGCCGTAAAACCGTGGGGTCAGACCACAATTTTCAAGACTACATATATTCACTTACACAATGTAATTACAACATAAAATACATGATTTGCTCTGTCACGTGACAGAGGAAATGTACCAGTTCGGTGACGCTGATGTAAAGTTGTAAACAACTGTAACGTTTTATTTTATCAGACGAAATTGTAAGCAACGATTCGTGATGGTGCTTATTTGCTAATTTATTGGAAAGTTTGCATAGTAGGTCTAGAATGATGATAAAATGACAGCGGGGATGAGGATAAATAGATTGCATTTTGAATGACAAAAACAATCATTGTAGCCCAGGTATTCATGTTCAAGTGGACAAGACACAAATAATTTATGAAGGGCCAAATCTCACTGGAAGTTGGTAAAGTTGTTTTCCTTGTAGATAAGGCTTTAAATGTACTGAAAATTGGATATTCATTGTAATAATTGTACAGCAAAGCCCAGTAGTATAGAAAAAGGTATATATAATATAAGGAATTTAATAGACAGGATAATTTGTAAAGTGATAGAAAACATGTTATAATAAATTATTAAGTGAAACTATGCAAGCACTCATTTGTTCACAGAACGATACACATGTAGCAAATGTTTAAATTTGTGTTCCATTTTGAACATAGATCTGACAAAGTGTGAAAAAAGAATGCCTACTCTGATTGTTTCAGTAGTATTTGAGCTATGCTCTCATATATAATTATACTAGTTTTGGTATAATAGGTTTTTGAGGTTTTTTCGTAGGTGGTCACAGATCACCAGAATTGAAAGTAGTTGGAAAATAATTAAATGAGATAATCACAGTAGTACAACATTTATTAGTCAAGTATTATTATTAATGAAGTCATGGGTCAAAGAGCGAGTACGAATCATTGTGATGGCCAATTATATTAGCCTTATATGTGTTAAAAGTGTAATTCATATACACCGTTTATTATTAATTCTCCTATATGATGGTATTTAATAGCATTAATAATTACAATGATGTGACATCTATTGTAAAGAGACCCACTCTGTGGTACAGCTGTACAATGGGCACAATATAATTTCTGCTGCTTATGTTCATGTTTCAGGGTGTTACAGTACTAAATATATAGCATGTAGCACTATACGTTGTAATACATATGAACACATTATAAAGCAAATTACTTTACTTGACAATTGCATTCATCAGTCTTTTTAGGGTGATGCTGTTGGTTTTCCAACTTGCTTTTAGTATTGCAAGTGTGGCATGTTTTTTATGCAATTCTTGAAATAACTTCTGGTTTTGATCCTTCCTCCGAAAGCATTGCACCAAGACATTTGTATTTATTGGTTAACTCATTTGGTATTGGTAATTATTGTTAAGAAATAATATTGATAATGGCAGTAGTGTGTTACTAGAGACCTGCATCAGTGTTGATTTATTTGATGTATTTCAACTAGCATGTACACAGCAAAGGATGGTGAGAATGCTGAGAGGATAGGATGAGTGCTAAAGTCTGTCTACTTTCAGGCTGTCTACATTCTATTCATGCATTTAAAAACTTTTTAATTGTGCAATACCAGTGCAGCTGACCGCCACTGTAAGAAGGCTTAGTCGGGGAACAAAAGGTGGATATGGGACCACCACTCTACATCAGTGCAAGATGCGTAGTCTCACGAGAAGATGGCAACAAGAAGAGACGAGCACAACACAATCTGACACATTTTGTGTCAGCAAACAGTGCTTTGGCAAAACACACTTATGCACAGATGATTGCACATGAATTTGTAGAGGCTAATAATCACATTGGTATAATAATAAAATATCTTTATTCAGGATGGCCCAGCTAAATACAGAGTACATTAAATATTAACCTGATTTAATTTCAGTGAGGCCCTCAAATGCGTAGCATCCTGCATCAATATTTGGTGAACATGTTTTTGAGTAATTGTACCACAATTCTTATTGCTTCTGCCATGCATGTCGGTTTTTCCTTGTAATTATATCTTGAAAATTGTGTTAATGACAGTTAAACAGATACCTGAGATTGTTCAATTTGTCACTGTCTGGTAATAATCGTACACTCTGAATGTGTTTAGCGTAAATAATGTGTTTGATTGTTTTAGCAATTATGTTGAGAATAGTATAATTGTATAAATATTATTGTTTGCGTTGCTCTGCCATATTTTATATTTATACAATATAATAAATATATGTTTACCCTTTATAAGACTATACTGGAGGGAGTATGAAAACGTGTTCATTTTTATTTGTAAGGTTACCTAAAATATATGTTCTCCCTGTACTTTACAATCTAGTCTTGCATTAGTTAATGTCGAGTAGAATTATGTCAAAAATGAATTTTTAAATTTAAGCGTAAACACATTACGTATCATTAGTATTTCAACATGACTCTTAGTGTCCAGTTATCAAATATATTCTTCATTCTCCTGATCATAGTATTTAGTATTACGTGTTGAACTGTCATATTATTTTTAATTGTTTGCCTTTCATATTGTAATGTCTATTTATTAATTATTAGTATTATCAGTTATGTATGTCTTGAAATGTAAGATCAATTTTCTCTACATGATTTTTTGTTTCTTCAGTTAATACAGTTATATATACTGTACGTTAACTTTGTACTTTACAAGCTAGCTGTGTACAAGTTATTTTATTATATTTTCACATGTCTTGTATGGATATTATTGGATATGAGTGTAAACATATCACGTATCATTATTATTGTATGTGACTAGCGAGCCACACAGTATTCGCACGCAGGCTTGTGAGGATCAATGTTTCATTAATGTTTTGTTTATTATATTACTACAATACTGCACTTATTAAACTGTTGTAATTTATTTGCCTGGCTGAAAAACATTTGATATAGGTCAGTTCGCCCAGTTAACACGTTGTCTTGACGTTTGACCGCACGCGCTGGTTTTCTGCACTCCTCAAAAACGCTCTGCAGTGTCAAGGTCGCACTGTCAAATGCGTGTTTACTTCCAGCAACCAATCACAACGCAGATAGCATTGTGATCAGTGTCGTAAATTTTTTTAACTGTAAAGGCGAAGTCGCAACCGGACACGCATGCACATCACCACCAATCGATTTCTGCTCTAGTCTCGCTTAACCGACTGTCGGTCGGCTGCGGAACTACACCGAGAAGACAGTCTGGTGTCTTGGCGGCTTTTGAATATTATCCGCGTGATCTAAACAAAGTCAAAGCTGCCACCTCACGTCACGGATACTGGTTAATCCTGCCGTAATTTCTATTTTATAAACAACTGCAAATTTGTATTTCTATTTATTTTGTGTTAATATATGTTTAATTTTGAATAGTTTTTTTTATAATACAGCATTATTTGATAAAAGGGTATCCCTATTTAATTTGTATGCTATCCGTGTGGGGCTAAACCTTGCTGCCACCGCATGGATACTGGTTAATCGTGCTGTAATTCTTATTTTTATAAACAACTGTAAATTTGAATTTTTACTTATTTTTGTGTTAATATAAGTTCAATGTTGAATAGTTTTCATAGGATATCATTATCTTGTAAATATATATCGTTATATTAATTTTATTTCATAGTTGGCCCGAGAGCCAATCTGGCGGTTTAAAATGCAGAGCATTAGTTTCCCCAGGCAGAGTTGAGGGGCTTAAAAGTGCTGCCACCTCACGGAGCCTGGGTAACCGAGGCTACTTCTGCTCTGGCAATAAGGATTTTTTCGCGCTTACTGTCAGAGCAGCTCTGCAGATTGATCTTTTCGCAGTTTCCCCGCCTACGATCGCTTAAATCAGACAAAAACGATATCAGGGCTATGCATTTATTTTAAATAATTACCATGTTGACATGCGTTCGCTATATAATTTTTTTATATCACTAACAGGATGCGCATGCAGATCACCATCAATCCGCTTCCGCTCTGGCAATAAGGTCTTTCCGCGCTTATTGCCATAGGCATAGCAGCTCTGCGGATCAATCTCATCGCAGTTTCCCTGTGACGCCTAAATCAGTCAAAAAAACTATATCAAGGCATCATATGTATCTAAAATCATTACAATGTCAACGTGCATTCGCTAATAATGTCGCCAACCGGACGCGCATGCACATCACCATCAATCATGCAACTTCTGCTGTGGCAATAAAGATTTTTTCCGGGCTTTTAGTCAGAGCAGCTCCGGCGATAGTCTAAGCCGGTCTAAGGAGGTCAAAGCTACTTGTCTTAATTGTAACAGCGTAAAAACGTTACATGTGCTTGACAATTACATATATAACGTCATGCTAGAGAACAAAAATAGTCCAAGATTATCATCTGAATAATGAGTACGGACATCATACAAATTGGTTGTCTTTATGCAAGCATCTTAAATAATCAACCACTTGATATATGCTGATGACCTCTGTATTTTTTCTTCCAGTGTTGCTGGTTTGAGAAAACGTACAGATTGCTGAGCCAAGTATGGCGAATTGTTTAATATTCCTTATAATGTCAACAAGTCCTACTGTATTGTTATTGACAGCAAACCCTAGGATATGACAAATATTGTGTCAATCTCAATAATCAGCCTTTACCTTATACTACGAAATGTAAATATCTTGGTCATATAATCAATAAGTCTTACTGATGATGACGACATTGCCAAACAAAAAAAGATTCCTTTGCACAAGCTAATGTTTTCATTCGGAAATTGTGTCTTTCTAGTACTTACAGCAAAATTACTTTATTTCAAGTTTAGTGTGGTCCAAGGTGCACTTCTAGTCTTTGATGCAAATTTTAAAATCTGAGCTTGAAAAGCGTTACCGTCACATACAATAACTGTCTCAGAATTTTACTTAACTTACCATCAAGATGGAGTGCAAGTTTTATGTTTGCCACTAATTACATCAAATCTTTTAATGAAAGCATTTGTTCATCTATATTTAGCCTTTTATGTCATCTTCATCATTCTGAATTTATTTGTCAATTAAATTACTTTCATACTGATATACATTTGAGAAGCTCGGTGCATACTGGAGATCCATATTGTACACATACTATTGTATTGTATTTTTTTACCCTATTGGCTGTTTTCGCAGCTCTGGCGGAATGGTTATTTTTCTGGTGCTGGTTGGTATGGCTGAGCCGTACGCGTGTGGGGTGTGGGTGTACCTATTCTCAGTAGCGGATCGGTGGTGCTGAGCAACAATCTTCTCTTCTCCTGAAATTTTAGCTTAACTTAATAATTGTATAAATATATATTTAAACAAAATTGGACGCATTCAATTGTAATTGTAAATATAATTTTAAATGATATTTTAGTCCTCTTATAATGTATGTTTACTAATATAAATTATATTTGTAGAAGATAATTTATACATATATATATAGACATATTTTAAACAATTTTAAAGGACATTATATATATATATATATATATATATATATATTTATTAACTAGTTTACACCACAATTATTGTTAAATAGATAATCTATTATTTTAATTTTTTTCTTTATTTATTATATTAAAAAACATTTTAAAGAACAAATTATGTACAATGTATATCTTATATCTATATCTTATATTTATTTGCCATATTTAATTTTATTGTATATGTATATATATATATATATATATATATATATATATATATATATATATATATATATATATAGGTACTATATGAGTCAACGCCAGACTACATTCCAATTCATCATGTAACACGTTGAATATGGCAATAAAGCTTTATTATTATTAATAATTATTTTAACCACTTATTCAATTTTATTATATTACCCATTTATTTATTTCTATTACCCACTTATTTATTATTGTACGCCATAATTGCTTTGTGTTTTAAGTATTGTACTTTTTTATTTTTTAACATTGTATTGTATTTGTTTAGGCTACAGCTGTATTCCATGTCCATCTCCTCCCTGCTTTTTTCTGGAACATGGTATTCATGATTTTGTACTTTCTTGATGTTGCCCATTCTACCAAGGTGTTGCCTCTTTCGTTTCTCAATTCAAGCCCACATTTGCCCGTTGCCATTTTCATAGAGTTCCAAACATTGAAGTCTCCCATCACTATCGTGTACTGATTTGGTTTCCCTAAAGTCTCATTGTTGTAGAAGCTATTTATGTCTTCTTCTGAGTATGATGTTGTTGGTGCATATACTTGCACTTTCTTTAGTTTGTAGTGCTTTGTTATGCAAAGAACAAGTTGTGCTACTCTGGGGCTGATGCTGTTTATCCTAACTAATTATGGTCTTTCCATTTCCTATTTATGAGAAAGCATACTCCTGCTTTGCAGTTGTTTGCATTATAATGGTATAGTAGGTGGCCACTTTGTAAGGTAGTGAAACATTCCTCTGGTCTTCTCACTTCGGAGATCCCGATTACATCCCATACAAACCTGGTTTTCCTAAGTTCTTCTTCGAGTTCATCTCTTGGTATAGTTCTGGGGCTAGTTTCACAGACCTTGCTTACCACGTCGTAGTGGGCGATAACTCATCGAAAGCCTAAAATATTGTATAGTTATGCTAGTTGCATATCATGAATCTGTTCCATAGTTGCACTTAGCCTGCGCCATGTATTAATGATGTAGCCTTAGTTTTGGAGACATTCTCAAATCGCAAGACATCACCTTTGCCGTGGTAATGCGTCTGGCTACAAACGTGGACCTGGCTCCCAGCTGCACCAAGTAAATCGCTCGTCTGGTGTGAGTGATGTATACTGTCGAAAACAGGAATAACAATTTGCAGTAATGTTACAATTTAAACATACTTTCTTAATCTATAGTATAGCACTTATTGCACTTAGACTATTTGATTCAGTTCATGAAAATGTATGGCGAAAGGTGAAAGTGCCATGATTTTCCCGCACATCTTGACCAATGTTGCATATAACTTGAAAAATTAAGTGACCAGACCCATGTTTTCATGGTAAAGATTATTGGCAGGCCATTCCTGAATTAACTACCTATGTCTTTGATATGTCAACACAAGGATAGAATTATTGTTTTCAGGAGGCCATTTTGGCCCAGTGTTTGAAGACAAGTTTGGTAACATCAAGGCTGGTAGGTAAGACACCTTCCCCAACATTTCTGTCATGGGCAGAACACCAAGGTGTACTTCAGAAATGGTCTACCAATTACATGTGACATGGGTCTGGACTTAGTGCTGGTTCGATACCAGGTTTTGTTCGATACCGATCGATACCTGAATTTTGTTCGATACTCGATACTTACGTTGTAATTAAGTCTAATTTTCACATAGAACACAGTTCCCAATAGAAGCACAGTATGCAACAGAAGTAGTGCTGGTTTGATATCAGAATTCTTTGCTACCAATCGATATATTACTGGTTCGATACCAGAATTCTTTGATAACAATCGATATATTACTGGTTCGATACCAGAATTGTTCGATATCAATCGATACCAGATTTTTAGTCGATACTCGAAATTTACCTTATAAGTGTAATTCAGTACAGTAGAGATCTCCAAAGAAACACTACTATCCACTTAGACTAATGCCACAGAAACACAAAATGTTTCACTTGTAGGGAAATATGTGAAAATTTTATAGTCATGCAAACAATGATTAATATGCAATTTTCAATTTATGTAAGTACACAAACAACAGTTTCAATATAATTGATTACTGTTGTAAAACTAAAAGGTAACTGTAATATAATATTAAAACAATAAAGACAACTACAATAAAATACCTACCGGTAGTGACAAATAAATTAATTAATTGCACTGAATTATTTTAAATGAGATGTCTAAAAGTTTCACTAGCTAAAAATAACCTATTCAAGAAATCGTTTATACCCTCTGCCAATTTAATTTTGAATGCTCAATTTAAATGTACTGTTTACTTTTTTTATTCCATACACTTATTGTACTGATTTATCTAATTTTATTTATTTACAAATTTTAGTAAATATTATTAATGTTATCACATCATATCTTATCAAAGAACCTTTTAATGAATATTACATGCTTATTTATTTATTGTTTAGAGTACTTATTTATATACTTAATTTATTTACTTAACCAATTTTAGTGCTTATTGATATTATAAGAATTTTAATGTTACTTATTAAACGCATATATCTTGGCTCACCAATCTTATTACAGCTGTACTGTCATTTTAACGTGTAACTGAAGAACAACTTCCGTTTTTAATGTGATGATTTAAATGGACAATAAAGTCTTTTGAATCTTCATGACTTGAATCTTGAAACATTCACAGAGCAATTGGTATGTATAATGTAACGGTTTCGCGTTTGTTCCAAAGGTATGTGATGTAATCTGTTTATTTGTTGTATTTTGCAGAGTCAGAGTAAAGGTAGTCATGGCAACAGGGGGTACTGCCGGGGTCATTGGCCAACTCAATGACCCCGAGTACAAAAATTGGATCAAGGCCACACGTGTCCTACATGTCACAATGGAAGCTTTGCGGACATTCTGCGGTGACCAGATGAAAGACATGCATAACCTGCTTCAGCGCGCATGTGGAATGACTCAGTGCAGTGGACCATGTCCTGGTGGAAACATTGCGTACGACAGTAACCATAACGCCTACCTCATCAACTGTCCGGACAACGTCTGCTCGCAGTGGTTGACAGATATTGCGGCATACAGGACCACCCGCAGAACCCGACTAAACACAGACAACTGCGACATTAGCCAGTGGCCCGTCGAACCGTGGCAAGTAGGAAAAGCGTTTATGAACACCGGCCAGGAACGGGCCAATGTCTACCCCAATGGCACTGATGCATCTGGGATCTTGAATCTAATGATCAATTGTAGTTTCTTCATTCCCCTGGTGGATAAAAGGCACATTGATGCGGTAAGAATGTAGAGGCGTTCACCATTATGCATGGCTTGCTAGCAGATTATCAGACACACATAACATTTGTGTGTGTGGTGTGTGTGTGTGTGTGTGTGTGTGTGTGTGTGTGTGTGTGTGGGTGTGTGTGTGTGTGTGTGTGTGTGTGTTTGTGTACATATAGTATCAATTTTACCTATGCTGATAGGATTTATATTATCCTAGCAAATTTATATTATCCTAGCAAATGCATTTGGGGCACATCCAGCATCACTCACGTAACACCTGGAATTTTAGGAGTCTTTCAGCACATCATATAATATAAACAGAATTGATATCATCACATTTCTGGTCACATTATAAAATAATACCAATTCGAATGCTCAACTAATACATAATATAAGCACGCAACACAAGGATCAACTCTTTGCAAGCCAGGTTTGGTTCAAAAACAGTAGATATACACAACAGAACAGAGTAAAAAATTCAAACACGCACGCACGCACACACACACACGCATGCACACAAACACGCACGCACACAAGCACACGCACACAACCACACACACAAACGCACGCACACACACACACACACGTGCACACACACACGCACGCACACAAACACGCACGCACACAAACACACACACACAATCACACACACACACAAACACACACACAAATGCACGCACGCACACCCACACACAAACGCACGCACGCACACAAACACACGCACGCACACAAACACACACACACGCACGCACGCACGCACACACAAACACACACAAACACACACACACCACAAACACAAATACACACACACGAATGCATGCACGCACACAGACACACATATTTATATAATATTGTCATTACATTATGCTATGCATATGTATATATATATAGATATATATATATATATATACGTGTATATATATGCATATATATATATATAGATATATATATATATAATATTTTAGATATTTTGTGTGATTACTTCTAACACATTAAACTATTTTAGGTTCGAAGAAAACGAAACACGGTGATGCACACGTCAACTATGAAAGTAACGACAGCTGATCTGTCAGACTTCATCACAACAATGATTGACTTGCTACAAGACAGTCGTCATCTTGTGAATGACCCTGCAGCTCAACAAGCTGTGACCCTGATCCAGCAGGTAGCGTTGGTATTAGGCTGCCTAATTTATTTAAATAGGTTACTTTATTAGACAGAAAAAAACTACATTTAATGGGGAGCTGAAATGCAGATATCATTACGTTCTCTATTGCAACGTATTCTGTCTATGATACATTGATATTGACGAAAACTATTTTTTATAAACAAAATCTGTTTGATGCTTAAACCAGCGTTTCGCTGTCTTTGTTTGTGCAAGTTCTTCGGAAGCTTATGGTTTGTTGCACAATTTAGATTATTTTCGATTTACGTCACTCATAATAGAAATATATGCGCATAAAAGCATGGTAGGTGTTATATAGGTCAATAAATCGTTTCATTCCGTGTTCGAAATAAAACGTTAAATTACAATTTATAACCAACAAAATACTTTTAAACAGAAAGGGGAATTCCTTTGAGTGATGTCATTTTGTGAATTTCTCAAAAGATTCCTGAGTGGATCTGTTTCAAATCGCTGCACCAAATGAGTAAATTACACAAAACTCATTCGAGGTGACTGAAGATATGCATAACTTTGTTTATTTCAGTTTGATAGTAAATAAAGACCAGACGTGTCATAAAATAATTGATATGCAGCACACCTTTTTGCAATGCTGTGGCTGTATAATTTTCAACAGCCAGGTTCATCACACAAAACCAGTATAGCGTTTTATTTTTATACAAATGTACTGGAAACATTATTATTATTATGAACTCGGCTGATTCCATATCTATCATCATGTCTATATCATTTAAAAAAAATTATGATGTTCGTTTTGAGTTAATTAGTGTGACCTGCATAGTTGTTGAACACTATAAATTATATTAACCTATTTGTTATGTCATTTGTATGTCTTGAAGAGCTGAAAATTTTCAAGACCTACTTGTACTTACATGTCATCATTTTATTAAAAGAGAGATGTACATTTACAATACTGTGTTGGCCTATTGGGAACGTTTATTGTTCATATATATCACAAATGTTTGGTTTTAGATCCAGACGACTCCTATTGATGTGAGAGACGCAGCGGTCATTCAAGATGAACGCGCAGCATGGCAGCAAGCCCTCTCCGATGCAAACATGGAAGAGAGACAGGTATTTCTCACACATCCAGAATCAGTGTATGTGAATGAAATTATAAATGACATGCAATTTAATAAGGAGCAACGTAAGATCACATTCATGGAACAAGTATGCCAATGTCAGGTATTTTATTTATTTATTTTTTTATTTTCTATTTCTTGCCAGATGAATGTCGAGCTTTCCAAATAATCTGAATGCCGTCAATTCCAGTTGTGAAACATCAGAACATCCTGAATATATTACTCTCGAATACTGGAATTAGTTACAATATCAAACATGTCTAGCATTAACATTAATAAACAACTAACGGTGCATACTGTGTTGTAGTCACTCATCACTGCATTACGAGAGCCATTACTATAGCAGTTTAGATCGTTTTGAATACAGCCATGTTTATTCTGGGTGTTTATGCTACAACGGTGAGCATGGAAATTGTATTAAACCTTTAGGTATGCTGTGCACTGCTTGTTTGTATGACAGTTAGGTCTCCCTGGTTTACTCTCAGGAAATGTACCATTGCAGGAACTGCTTCGCGTCATATCAAACTCTAACGCGGAGCTAGAGAGGAGGCTGCAGGACATCATATCAAACTCTTACGCGGAGATAGAGAGGAGGCTGCAGGACATCATATCAAACTCTTACACGGAGCTAGAGAGGAGCTTGCAGGAACATATAGATGCTGAAATCAGAAGAGCCATACCTAGTATGTTACAGATACGTATTACGCAGGACGTGATAGCGTATAACATCGGCAGATATTTGTTAATGAATATTCTTCATTCAGTAGTTGCTGCATGACTGAATGCTTACCTGTAAATCAAGATGGTAGTCACATGAACAAATCTGACAAGTTATGCAGTACGCCATGATCCATTGAAATGACTAGATTTGTCACATTAAAAAATTTATAGTCAATTGATTTATATAACAATGTCCCATTCGTCAAAATATTGCTACCTCACAATGTACATGTTTGTTAAATTACCATGTGTCTAACAATTAACCACATACAATATTTAAACATATTCAAAAAAGAGCTTTGTGAAACCATGTTAGTGCATGATTATAACTGTTTCCAATAGCTGTGAATGTATAGTGAATGTACGGCTATGTAATTAAACAAAGATTATGTCGTCATGAATTGTATATACTATTTGCCAATAAATTGTGTTCTGTCCTTTGTAGATCCACTAAGCTACGTATCTTCAAACTACAGTGTATATTATTCATCAACATAAGTGCATAACAGCCTTGATGGATAGCTACAGTTATAATAATGATAATTATATAATTGTAAATACTATGTTTCCGATTGTGGATAACGATGTATTATTTCAAATGCAGGTCCAACCGTTACTGTCCATGTAGACACAGTGATGTCTAACGCCGACCGGAAAAAGGAAATTGACAGTTTCATCCTGGAAATATCACATAATCGACTTGCAGATATTGCCAGATCGGATGGGTCTCCAGAATCAATCAGGAAACACAGAGAAGTCATGGCATTGTTGCTAGAGTTGACACAGTTTCATCGTGAGATCAGCAGTATTGAGGAAGGCAGCGTCATCTTCTCCATTATGTGTCCAACGCTCGAGGCACTTGACGACTTATATGTGTTGTGCCACAGCGGCAAGCTGACACAGATGGCCATCGATGCGTACTTAACGGATGACTGCCATGAAGACACTACACTCACGGTGATGTTCGATGAGACGGAGTGGAAACGATGCAGAGCGCAGCTGCTTTCCGTAGGTAAGTATTTGAAATGGTGATCGATTAGTTTTACAATAGAAAAGTATGAAATTGTTAGTTGTGTGTTTCAATATGGTGTCAATCGCTCTTTTTGTTGATTTCAATTTTTTGTTGATTTCAATGTACATTTGGTGTAATTGTATTTGAAATAACAACACAACATTGTATTTTGTGTCATTTTATGTAATTCAGCAAGAACAACAGCCACCATGTAAAATAAGAATTTGTTGTTGATGCATGGAACATATTTGAGGAACATCAAACTACCAAGAGAGAGAGAGAGAGAGCGAAATATGGGTCCTAATATTCTTACAGCTGTTTCAAAGCTTTCAGAGCTATAAATAAAAGCTTAGGCTATTGCCAGAGCAGCTCTGAGTGTCGCTGTTATTGCCAGAGCAGATATGATCGGATGTGTGCAATATTATCAGTGAATATACTAATAAAATTAGCTAAATGCGACGCTCTGAACTCATTTTTTTGCGTGATTTAGATGGTCTCGGCGGGGAAATTGAGACCAGATGTATGTACAGAGCAGCTCTGATAATAAGCGCGCATGTCGCCCTTATGGCCACAGCTGCTCTGTAGGTATGTATGTTCTCAATTACCCCATTAAGGTCGTGTAAATCATTCAAACCACACATACACACAAACACAAGCACATACAGACATACACACACGCATGTACGCACGTACGCACGTACGCATACACACATTGTAGATAAAATTGAAATGTTACCCAGGAGAGGGGACTCAGGGTAGTACAAGAGAGGGGACTCAGGGCAGTACTCGGGTGGGGATTCAGGGCAGTACAAGAGAGGGGACTCAGGGCAGTATGAGAGAGGGGACTCGGGGCAGTACAAGAGAGGGAACTCAGGGCAGTACTCGAGTGGGGACTCAGGGCAGTACGAGAGAGGGGACTCAGGGCAGTATGAGAGAGGGGACTCAGGGCAATACAAGAGAGGGAACTCAGGGCAGTACTCGAGTGGGGACTCAGGGCAGTACAAGAGAGGGGAGTCAGGGCAGTACAAGAGAGGGGACTCAGGGCAGTACGAGAGAGGGGACTCAGGGCAGTACAAGAGAGGGAACTCAGGGCAGTACGAGAGTGGGGACTCAGGGCAGTACAAGAGAGGGGACTCAGGGCAGTACGAGAGTGGGGACTCAGGGCAGTACAAGAGAGGGGACTCAGGGCAGTACAACAGAGGGGACTCAGGGCAGAACAAGAGAGTGGACTCAGTGCAGTACTGGAGTGGGGACTCAGAGCTGTACAAGAGAGGGAACTCAGGGCAGTACAAGAGAGGGGACTCAGGGCAGTGCAAGAGAGGGGACTCAGGGCAGTAAAAGAGAGGGGACTCAGGGCAGTAAAAGAGAGGGGGACTCAGGGCAGAGCAAGAGAGGGGACTCAGTGCAGTACTGGAGTGGGGACTCAGGGCAGTACGAGAGAGGGGACTCAGGGCAGTACGAGAGAGGGGACTCAGGGCAGTAAAAGAGAGGGGGACTCAGGGCAGAACAAGAGAATGCACTCAGTGCAGTACTGGAGTGGGGACTCAGGGCAGTACAAGAGAGGGGACTCAGGGCAGTACAAGAGAGGGGACTCAGGGCAGTACAAGAGAGGGGACTCAGTGCAGTACTGGAGTGGGGACTCGGGGCAGTACAAGAGAGAGGATTCAGGGCAGTACAAGAGAGAGGATTCAGGGCAGTACAAGAGAGGGGACTCAGGGCAGTACAAGAGAGAGGATTCAGGGCAGTACAAGAGAGGGGACTCAGGGCAGTACAAGAGAGAGGATTCAGGGCAGTACAAGAGAGGGGACTCAAGGCAGTAAAAGAGAGAGGATTCAGGGCAGTACAAGAGAGGGGACTCAGGGCAGTGCAAGAGAGGGGACTCAGGGCAGAACAAGAGAGGGGACCCAGGGCAGTACTGGAGTGGGGACTCAGGGCAGTACGAGAGAGGGGACTCAGGGCAGTAAAAGAGAGGGGACTCAGGGCAGTAAAAGAGAGGGGACTCAGGGCAGTGCAAGAGAGGGGACTCAGCGCAGAACAAGAGAGGTGACTCAGTGCAGTACTGGAGTGGGGACTCAGGGCAGTACGAGAGAGGGGACTCAGGGCAGTAAAAGAGAGGGGACTCAGGGCAGTAAAAGAGAGGGGACTCAGGGCAGTACTGGAGTGGGGACTCAGGGGAGTATAAGAGAGGGGACTCAGGGCACTACAAGAGAGGGGACTCAGTGCAGTACTGGAGTGGGGACTCAGGGGAGTATAAGAGAGGGGACTCAGGGCAGTACAAGAGAGGGGACTCAGTGCAGAACAAGAGAGGTGACTCAGTGCAGTACTGGAGTGGGGACTCAGGGGAGTATAAGAGAGGGGACTCAGGGCACTACAAGAGAGGGGACTCAGTGCAGTACTGGAGTGGGGACTCAGGGGAGTATAAGAGAGGGGACTCAGGGCAGTACAAGAGAGGGGACTCAGTGCAGTACTGGAGTGGGGACTCAGGGGAGTATAAGAGAGGGGACTCAGGGCAGTACAAGAGAGGGGACTTAGTGCAGTACTTGAGTGGGGACTCAGGGGAGTATAAGAGAGGGGACTCAGTGCAGTACTGGAGTGGGGACTCGGGGCAGTACAAGAGAGAGGATTCAGGGCAGTACAAGAGAGAGGATTCAGGGCAGTACAAGAGAGGGGACTCAGGGCAGTACAAGAGAGAGGATTCAGGGCAGTACAAGAGAGGGGACTCAGGGCAGTGCAAGAGAGGGGACTCAGGGCAGTACAAGAGAGAGGACTCAGGGCAGTAAAAGAGAGAGGATTCAGGGCAGTACAAGACAGGGGACTCAGGGCAGTGCAAGAGAGGGGACTCAGGGCAGTACAAGAGAGAGGACTCAGGGCAGTAAAAGAGAGAGGATTCAGGACAGTACAAGAGAGGGGACTCAAGGCAGTAAAAGAGAGAGGATTCAGGGCAGTACAAGAGAGGGGACTCAGGGCAGTGCAAGAGAGGGGACTCAGGGCAGAACAAGAGAGGGGACCCAGGGCAGTACTGGAGTGGGGACTCAGGGCAGTACGAGAGAGGGGACTCAGGGCAGTACGAGAGAGGGGACTCAGGGCAGTAAAAGAGAGGGGGACTCAGGGCAGAACAAGAGAGGGGACTCAGTGCAGTACTGGAGTGGGGACTCAGGGGAGTATAAGAGAGGGGACTCAGGGCACTACAAGAGAGGGGACTCAGTGCAGTACTGGAGTGGGCACTCAGGGGAGTATAAGAGAGGGGACTCAGGGCAGTACAAGAGAGGGGACTCAGTGCAGTACTGGAGTGGGGACTCAGGGGAGTATAAGAGAGGGGACTCAGGGCACTACAAGAGAGGGGACTCAGTGCAGTACTGGAGTGGGGACTCAGGGGAGTATAAGAGAGGGGACTCAGGGCAGTACAAGAGAGGGGACTTAGTGCAGTACTTGAGTGGGGACTCAGGGGAGTATAAGAGAGGGGACTCAGGGCACTACAAGAGAGGGGACTCAGTGCAGTACTGGAGTGGGGACTCAGAGGAGTACAAGAGAGGGGACTTAGTGCAGTACTTGAGTGGGGACTCAGGGGAGTATAAGAGAGGGGACTCAGGGCAGTACAAGAGAGGGGACTTAGTGCAGTACTTGAGTGGGGACTCAGGGGAGTATAAGAGAGGGGACTCAGTGCAGTACTGGAGTGGGGACTCAGGGCAGTACAAGAGAGGGGACTCAGTGCAGTACTGGAGTGGGGACTCAGGGCAGTACAAGAGAGGGGACTCAGGGCAGTACAAGAGAGGGGACTCAGGGCAGTACTGGAGTGGGGACTCAGGGCAGTAAAAGATAGGGGACTCAGGGCAGTACAAGAGAGGGGACTCAGGGCAGTACTGGAGTGGGGACTCAGGGCAGTAAAAATAGGGGACTCAGGGCAGTACAAGAGAGAGGATTCAGGGCAGTACAAGAGAGGGGACTCAGGGCAGTACAAGAGAGGGGACTCAGGGCAGTACAAGACAGGGGACTCAGGGCAGTACAAGACAGGGGACTCAGGGCAGTACTGGAGTGGGGACTCAGGGCAGTAAAAGATAGGGGACTCTGGGCAGTACAAGAGAGAGGATTCAGGGCAGTACAAGAGAGGGGACTCAGGGCAGTACAAGAGAGTGGACTCAGGGCAGTACGAGAGAGGGGACTCAGGGCAGTACAAGAGAGGGGACTCAGGGCAGTGCAAGAGAGGGGACTCAGGGCAGTACGAGAGAGGGGACTCAGGGCAGTAAAAGAGAGGGGACTCAGGGCAGTACAAGAGGGAGGACTCAGGGCAGTACTGGAGTGGCGACTCAGGGCAGTACGAGAGAGGGGACTCAGGGCAGAACAAGAGAGGGGACTCAGGGCAGTGCAAGAGAGGGGACTCAGGGCAGTACGAGAGAGGGGACTCAGGGCAGTAAAATAGAGGGGGACTCAGGGCAGAACAAGAGAGGGGACTCAGGGCAGTACAAGAGAGGGGACTCATGGCAGTACTGGCGTGGGGACTCAGGGCAGTAAAAGAGAGGGGACTCGGTGAAGTACAAGGGAGGGGACTCAGGGCAGTACTGGAGAGGGGACCCACAACAGTACAAGAGTGGGGACTCATGGCAGTACCGGAGAGGGGACCCAGAACAGTACAGGAGAGTGGACTCAGGGCAGTACAGGAGAGGGGACTCAGGGCAGTATAGGAGAGGGGACTCAGGGCAGCACTGGTGAGGGGTGTGAGGGAAGCGTTAGGCGTGCCTCAGGGCACTGTCCTAGGACCTTTCGTTTACTTAATTACATTAATGATTTCCCAGACGACTGCCTTCTGTTTAAGAGCACCACTACTGATAATTTTTAAAGACCAACAAGCAGGCTCTCCCAGTCAGATATGTGTCATCACTGTAGCAGTGGGAGAAGGACTGGTAGATGGAATTTAATCCAGAACAGTGCACAGCCATCAGAGTAATGCAAAAGAAAACCAAACTTGACTGTGAAACATTGTATATCATAGCAAAATGCTAGAAGCATCCGACACAAGTAAAGTAGGTAGCTTGGCTTCTTAATCACTGACAGCCTAAGAATGTCAAGACAAAGTCAAAGCCATTTCCTACAACACCGTGCCACTTAATGCCCAGAATCTTTAAGGGCTGGCCTTCGTTCCTCAACATCTGGCAGCAGATAATTTCTTCATGAGACCTGAATGTGTTATTGCACCCAGTCATAGTGGGCGACGGTTTGCTGAACATTTGTGCAAAGTTTGACCTTGAAATTGACGGTGAATATAACCCTGTCAAGTTGTTACTTATGGTATTCAAGCCACGTGGCTTTCATGTGAAATGTCCAGATATCTATACAATCTACTTAAACAAGCTTGCATATGTCAAACAAGCGACACATTTAAGTTTACTTGTAAGCTATGAGTGAACGACCTGAAATATGGTGAAGATGTCATGAAACATCTATGTAAACTTTATGCCAGGTTTAATAGCATTATCATAAAATGTCACCACTGTTCCATAGGTGTTAAACTACAACTGTTTCATTCATATTGTTGTACAATTTATAGTTCCTATATAGGGGTTAACTTTAATAAGGCCACTTATTTAAAAGCGAAAGTTGCCTACAACAATATGCATAGAGGGGTTTTGGGATATAGTCGATGGGACAGCGCGAGTAGCATGTTTATTAATAATACAATCGATACATTTGAAGTCCTAATGAGTAAAAATATTTAGGGTTTAATTTTTTTAACTTAAATAACGTCTTGATTAAGGTTAGGGACAATTGTATTGTCATAGTAAATGGTCCAATGTGGAGTAGCTGTGCCAAATCACTGTATACTGTAAAACAGTGACACACACACACACACACACACACACACACACACACACACACACACACACACACACACACACACACAAACACACCACGCACACGGGCGGGTGATCGACCGACCACAACATTACCCTTAAACAAAGAAAAGACCAAAATAACCCACTTCCTCCAATAAATACATTTAGTCTCCCATTGAGGGCCCGGGTCAAAATGTGGTGGATGTATTTTGGAAATGTGAATGCTAGCCCTAAAGAGAAGGCAACTCCAAAAATCAACTAGCCCACGTAACCGTTTTGAGTTCATGCCTAAAATTGGTCTGCCTATGTTTCATCCAGGCAATGATTTAGTGCAAACCCGGCAGGCAAAAGACGGGCAGGCATAAGACGGGCAGGCATAAGAGGGCAGGCATAAAACGGGCAGGCATAAGACGGGCAGGCATAAGACGGGCAGGCATAAGACGGGCAGGCATAAGACGGGCAGGCAAAAGACGGGCAGACAAAAGACGGGCAGGCAAAAGACGGGCAGACAAAAGACGGGCAGGCAAAAGACGGGCAGACAAAAGATGGGCAGGCAAAAGACGAGCAGGCAAAAGACGGGCAGACATAAGACGGGCAGGCAATAGATGGGCAGGCAAAAGACGGGCAGGCAATAGATGGGCAGGCAAAAGACGTGCAGGCATAAGCCGGGCAGGCAATAGATGGGCAGGCAAAAGACGGGCAGGCAATAGATGGGCAGGCAAAAGACGGGCAGGCAATAGATGGGCAGGCAAAAGACGTGCAGGCAAAAGACGGGCGGGCAATAGATGGGCAGGCAAAAGACGGGCAGGCAAAAGACGGGCAGGCATAAGACGGGCAGGCAATAGATGGGCAGGCAAAAGACGGGCAGGCATAAGACGGACAGGCAAAAGACGGGCAGGCATAAGACAGACAGGTATAAGACGGGCAGGCATAAGACGGGCAGGCAAAAGACGGGCAGACATAAGACGGGCAGGCAATAGATGGGCAGGCAAAAGACGGGCAGGCATAAGACGGACAGGCAAAAGCCGGACAGGCAAAAGACGTGCAGGCATAAGATGGGCAGGCAATAGATGGGCAGGCATAAGACGGGCAGGCAAAAGACGGGCAGACATAAGACGGGCAGGCAAAAGACGGGCAGGCATAAGACGGGCAGACAAAAGACGGGCAGACATAAGACGGGCAGGCAAAAGACGGGCAGGCAAAAGACGGGCAGGCAAAAGATGGGCAGACATAAGACGGGCAGGCAAAAGACGGGCAGACATAAGACGGGCAGGCAAAAGACGGGCAGGCATAAGACGGGCAGGCAAAAGATGGGCAGACATAAGACGGGCAGGCAAAAGACGGGCAGACAAAAGACGGGCAGGCAAAAGACGGGCAGACAAAAGACGGGCAGACATAAGACGGGCAGGCAAAAGACAGGCAGGCAAAAGATGGGCAGGCATAAGACGGGCAGGCAAAAGACGGGCAGACATAAGACGGGCAGGCAAAAGACGGGCAGGCATAAGACGGGCAGGCAAAAGACGGGCAGACAAAAGACGGGCAGGCAAAAGACGGGCAGGCAAAAGACGGGCAGGCATAAGACGGGCAGACAAAAGACGGGCAGGCAAAAGACAGGCAGGCAAAAGATGGGCAGACAAAAGACGGGCAGGCAAAAGACGGGCAGACATAAGACGGGCAGGCAAAAGACGGGCAGGCATAAGACGGGCAGACAAAAGACGGGCAGACATAAGACGGGCAGGCAAAAGACGGGCAGACATAAGATGGGCAGGCGAAAGACGGGCAGGCATAAGACGGGCAGGCAAAAGACGGGCAGACAAAAGACGGGCAGGCAAAAGATGGGCAGACATAAGACGGGCAGGCAAAAGACGGGCAGGCAAAAGACGGGCAGACATAAGACGGGCAGGCAAAAGACGGGCAGACATAAGACGGGCAGGCAAAAGACAGGCAGGCATAAGACGGGCAGACAAAAGACGGGCAGGCAAAAGACGGGCAGGCAAAAGACGGGCAGGCATAAGACGGGCAGACAAAAGACGGGCAGGCAAAGACGGGCAGGCAAAAGATGGGCAGACATAAGATGGGCAGGCGAAAGACGGGCAGGCATAAGACGGGCAGGCAAAAGACGGGCAGGCAAAAGACGGGCAGGCATAAGACGGGCAGGCAAAAGACGGGCAGGCAAAAGACGGGCAGGCAAAAGATGGGCAGACATAAGATGGGCAGGCGAAAGACGGGCAGGCATAAGACGGGCAGGCAAAAGACGGACAGACAAAAGACGGGCAGGCAAAAGATGGGCAGACATAAGACGGGCAGGCAAAAGACGGGCAGACAAAAGACGGGCAGGCAAAAGACGGGCAGGCATAAGACGGGCAGACAAAAGACGGGCAGACATAAGACGGGCAGGCAAAATATGGGCAGACAAAAGATGGGCAGGCAAAAGACGGGCAGGCAAAAGACGGGCAGACATAAGACGGGCAGGCAAAAGATGGGCAGACATAAGATGGGCAGACAAAAGACGGGCAGACATAAGACGGGCAGGCAAAAGACGGGCAGACAAAAGACGGGCAGGCAAAAGACGGGCAGACATAAGACGGGCAGGCAAAAGACGGGCAGACAAAAGACGGGCAGGCAAAAGACGGGCAGGCAAAAGACGGGCAGACATAAGACGGGCAGGCAATAGATGGGCAGGCAAAAGACGGGCAGGCAATAGATGGGCAGGCAAAAGACGGGCAGGCAAAAGACGGGCAGGCATAAGACGGGCAGGCAATAGATGGGCAGGCAAATGACGTGCAGGCATAAGACGGGCAGGCAATAGATGGGCAGGCAAAAGACGGGCAGGCAATAGATGGGCAGGCAAAAGACGGGCAGGCAAAAGACGTGCAGGCAAAAGACGGGCAGGCAATAGATGGGCAGGCAAAAGACGGGCAGGCAAAAGACGGGCAGGCATAAGAGGGGCAGGCAATAGATGGGCAGGCAAAAGACGGGCAGGCATAAGACGGACAGGCAAAAGACAGGCAGGCATAAGACGGGCAGGCATAAGACGGGCAGGCATAAGACGGGCAGGCATAAGACGGGCAGGCAATAGATGGGCAGGCATAAGACGGGCAGGCAAAAGACGGGCAGACATAAGACGGGCAGGCAAATGACGGGCAGGCAAAAGACGGGCAGGCATAAGACGGGCAGGCAAAAGACGGGCAGACATAAGACGGGCAGGCAAGACGGGCAGGCAAAAGACAGGCAGGCATAAGACGGGCAGGCAAAAGACGGGCAGGCATAAGACGGGCAGGCAAAAGACGGGCAGACAAAAGACGGGCAGGCAAAGACGGGCAGACAAAAGACGGGCAGGCAAAAGACGGGCAGGCAAAAGACGGGCAGGCAATAGACGGGCAGGCAAAAGACGGGCAGGCAAAAGACGGGCAGGCAAAAGACGGGCAGACATAAGACGGGCAGGCAATAGATGGGCAGGAAAAGACGTGCAGGCAATAGATGGGCAGACATAAGACGGGCCGACATAAGACGGGCAGGCAATAGATGGGCAAGCAAAAGACGGGCAGACATAAGACGGGCAGGCAATAGACGGGCAGGCATAAGACGGGCAGGCAATAGATGGGCAGGCAAAAGACGGGCAGACAAAAGACGGGCAGGCATAGACGGCGGCATAAGAGGCAGGCAAAAGACGGGCAGGCAATAGAGGGCAGGCAAAAGCGGGCAGACAAAGCGGGCAGGCATAAGACGGGCAGGCATAAGACGGGCAGGCAAAAGACGTGCAGGCAAAAGCGGGCAGGCAAAAGACGGGCAGACAAAAGACGGGCAGGCAAATGATGGGCAGGCAAAAGACGGCAGGCATAAGACGGGCAGGCAAAAGACGGGCAGGCAAAAGACGGGCAGACATAAGACGGGCAGGCATAAGACGGGCAGGCAAAAGACGGGCAGGCAAAGACGGACAGGCAAAAGACGGACAGGCATAAGACGGACAGGCAAAAGACGGGCAGACATAAGACGGGCAGGCATAAGACGGGCAGGCAAAAGACGGGCAGGCAAAGACGGGCAGGCATAAGACGGGCAGGCAAAGACGGGCAGGCAAAAGACGGGCAGGCAAAGACGGGCAGGCATAAGACGGACAGGCAAAAGACGGGCAGACATAAGACGGGCAGGCAATAGACGGGCAGGCAAAAGACGGGCAGGCATAAGACGGACAGGCAAAGACGGGCAGGCATAAGACGGGCAGGCAAAAGACGGGCAGGCATAAGACGGGCAGGCAATAGATGGGCAGGCATAAGACGGGCAGGCAAAAGATGGGCAGACATAAGACGGGCACTTGTCTCAACTCCCCTCTGTCACCTGTCTCCACTGCCCTCTGTCACTGTCTCCACTGCCCTCTGTCACTCTCTCCACTGCCCTCTGTCACTGTCTCCACTGCCCTCTGTCACTGTCTCCACTGCCCTCTGTCACTGTCTCCACTGCCCTCTGTCACTGTCTCCACTGCCCTCTGTCACTCTCTCCACTGCCCTCTGTCACTGTCTCCACTGCCCTCTGTCACCTGTCTCCACTGCCCTCTGTCACTCTCTCCACTGCCCTCTGTCACCTGTCTCCACTGCCCTCTCTCAACTGTCTCCACTGCCCTCTGTCACTCTCTCCACTGCCCTCTGTCACCTGTCTCCACTGCCCTCTGTCACTGTCTCCTCTGCCCTCTGTCACTGTCTCCTCTGCCCTCTGTCACTGTCTCCTCTGCCCTCTGTCACTGTCTCCACTGCCCTCTGTCACTGTCTCCACTGCCCTCTGTCACTGTCTCCACTGCCCTCTGTCACTGTCTCCACTGCCCTCTGTCACTGTCTCCACTGCCCTCTGTCACTGTCTCCACTGCCCTCTGTCACTCTCTCCACTGCCCTCTGTCACTGTCTCCACTGCCCTCTGTCACTCTCTCCACTGCCCTCTGTCACTCTCTCCACTGCCCTCTGTCACCTGTCTCCACTGCCCTCTCTCACCTGTCTCCACTGCCCTCTGTCACTGTCTCCTCTGCCCTCTGTCACTGTCTCCTCTGCCCTCTGTCACCATGCACAAGCACATATTATTGCCCTGCATGGGCATTTAGAAATGTTACCCAAAAACCAAAACCTGGCCAATGCTTAGACTAACTAAAACAACTAAGCCGTAGTTGTTTGAGTCCCTTGGCCTAGTTAGTCCATATGGACTTCATCATTGACCCCATGCGATGACAAATTCACCTTGAAACCTTATACTATAAAAAATGCGTAGGCTTACAAAATAGCGAATGGACTATAGCATACATCATCATCATGTCAAGGTTGTGAAACCATACTCGGTGGCGGCGGTGCTCAGGTATCAAGCTCACCGGTGAATGCGTGCCCATGGAGGTTATAAAACTTTGCTGCCTTCAGCATATGCTCAACATCGTGCTAAACAGGGAGCTCGTTTGACTTATAATCCCAATAAATTCGATCCTTACAAATCCCAATATTATCTAGACACTCAGATAGTCACAGACTGTAGCAGGCCATTTGTTGTTTTTGCAGCACCAGACATGTCAAGACAAACACCGGGGACCTCCGAGGCTCGCTCTGTCAGCCCAGTCACTGGCTTGACACATGAAGTGTCCCAGGACAGCACAGGTGGGTGTCACCAGGGTTGTAGAAAGCAGATAGATGGTATCAGGGAGAACAGGTGAGGGGTCTACAGATGATATTTCTCAGGGCAGCAAAGGTGAGTTGTTTCAAGGCAGGTATGATAACTTACCATTACGTAGCTGTTGTGTGTTAATATGACATTTGTAGGTAGGCTGTATATGCTTACTCGCTTCAGTTTACGACGTGTACGAAGTGGGTCCACAGGAGCTGTGGTGGTGGGAAGGGCAGTGAGCAGACAGAGAGTGCAATGTTTGCGAATCATACGACGTACGGAGGCGGCAGAGGAGAATTGGAGGTGAATGGAAACAAATACAAAACTGTAGACAACTTCTGTTACCTTGGCAAAATACTGAGCGCAAAGGGAGGGTGGATGCAGCAGTAACAACGACTGTGAGTGTTTGGCAGTTGTTAGAAATATAACACCCTTCCTGACTTCCAAAGCACCCCCGTGTGAAGATGAAGAGCCAGGTGTACACATCTTTTGATCCTGTCGTATCGACAGAGTGGTATATTTGTGTCGTCAGCTAAGCAATCATAATTGCAGCAATGCAGTACAAGACAGGGGACTCAGGGCAGTACAGGAGAGGGGACTCAGGGCAGTACAAGAGAGGGGACTCAGGGCAGTACAAGAGAGGGGACTCAGGGCAGTACTCGGGTGGGGACTCAGGGCAGTACGAGAGAGGGGACTCAGGGCAGTACAAGAGAGGGGACTTAGGGCAGTACTCGAGTGGGGACTCAGGGCAGTACAAGAGAGGGGACTCAGGGCAGTACTGGAGTGGGGACTCAGGGCAGTACAAGAGAGGGGACTCAGAGCAGTAATCGAGTGGGGACTCAGGGCAGTACAAGAGAGGGAACTCAGGGCAGTACTGGAGTGGGGACTCAGGGCAGTACAAGAGAGGGGACTCGGGGCAGTTCAAGAGAGGGGACTCAGTGCAGTACTGGAGTGGGGACTCAGGGCAGTACAAGAGAGGGGACTCAGGGCAGTACAAGAGAGGGGACTCAGGGCAGTACTGGCGTGGGGACTCAGGGCAGTAAAAGAGAGGGGACTTGGTGAAGTACAAGAGAGGGGACTCATGGCAGTACTGGAGAGGGGACCCAGAACAGTACAGGAGAGGGGACTCATGGCAGTACAGGAGAGGGGACCCAGAACAGTACAGGAGAGTGGACTCAGGGCAGTACAGGAGAGGGGACCCAGAACAGTACAGGAGAGGGGACTCAGGGCAGTATAGGAGAGGGGACTCAGGGCAGCACTGGTGAGGGACTAAGGGGAGCACAGGTGAGAGACAGAGAGATTTCAAGGCAGATCAGTGAGGGGGAACTTCATCAATGGTCAACCTCAGCTCCATCTCGTATTAATGATTCCTATTTGTTGTTAATCAGTTGGGTTCAGTTCGATGTCTGATAGCTTACTGCCTCCATCGGCCACAAACCATCCACATTTCCCCTGAACCAAGCAAAGAGAAAAATAAGTGTGAATGGATTTTGGAAATGTGAGACCCTAGCCTAATGATAAGGCACCTCCAAAAGTGTCGTAAGAGTTGGGTGGGTGTTGTCAATGTGGTTCAAGTGTGGTGATTCAAGGCAGCACTGGTGAGGGGTGTGAGGGAAGCGTTAGGCGTGCCTCAGGGCACTGTCCTAGGACCTTTCGTTTACTTAATTACATTAATGATTTCCCAGACGACTGCCTTCTGTTTAAGAGCACCACTACTGATAATTTTTAAAGACCAACAAGCAGGCTCTCCCAGTCAGATATGTGTCATCACTGTAGCAGTGGGAGAAGGACTGGTAGATGGAATTTAATCCAGAACAGTGCACAGCCATCAGAGTAATGCAAAAGAAAACCAAACTTGACTGTGAAACATTGTATATCATAGCAAAATGCTAGAAGCATCCGACACAAGTAAAGTAGGTAGCTTGGCTTCTTAATCACTGACAGCCTAAGAATGTCAAGACAAAGTCAAAGCCATTTCCTACAACACCGTGCCACTTAATGCCCAGAATCTTTAAGGGCTGGCCTTCGTTCCTCAACATCTGGCAGCAGATAATTTCTTCATGAGACCTGAATGTGTTATTGCACCCAGTCATAGTGGGCGACGGTTTGCTGAACATTTGTGCAAAGTTTGACCTTGAAATTGACGGTGAATATAACCCTGTCAAGTTGTTACTTATGGTATTCAAGCCACGTGGCTTTCATGTGAAATGTCCAGATATCTATACAATCTACTTAAACAAGCTTGCATATGTCAAACAAGCGACACATTTAAGTTTACTTGTAAGCTATGAGTGAACGACCTGAAATATGGTGAAGATGTCATGAAACATCTATGTAAACTTTATGCCAGGTTTAATAGCATTATCATAAAATGTCACCACTGTTCCATAGGTGTTAAACTACAACTGTTTCATTCATATTGTTGTACAATTTATAGTTCCTATATAGGGGTTAACTTTAATAAGGCCACTTATTTAAAAGCGAAAGTTGCCTACAACAATATGCATAGAGGGGTTTTGGGATATAGTCGATGGGACAGCGCGAGTAGCATGTTTATTAATAATACAATCGATACATTTGAAGTCCTAATGAGTAAAAATATTTAGGGTTTAATTTTTTTAACTTAAATAACGTCTTGATTAAGGTTAGGGACAATTGTATTGTCATAGTAAATGGTCCAATGTGGAGTAGCTGTGCCAAATCACTGTATACTGTAAAACAGTGACACACACACACACACACACACACACACACACACACACACACACACACACACACACACACACACACAATTTACACACACACAAACACACACACACCACGCACACGGGCGGGTGATCGACCGACCACAACATTACCCTTAAACAAAGAAAAGACCAAAATAACCCACTTCCTCCAATAAATACATTTAGTCTCCCATTGAGGGCCCGGGTCAAAATGTGGTGGATGTATTTTGGAAATGTGAATGCTAGCCCTAAAGAGAAGGCAACTCCAAAAATCAACTAGCCCACGTAACCGTTTTGAGTTCATGCCTAAAATTGGTCTGCCTATGTTTCATCCAGGCAATGATTTAGTGCAAACCCGGCAGGCAAAAGATGGGCAGGCATAAGACGGGCAGGCACAAGATGGGCAGGCATAAAACGGGCAGGCATAAGACGGGCAGGCATAAGACGGGCAGGCATAAGACGGGCAGGCAAAAGACGGGCAGACAAAAGACGGGCAGGCAAAAGACGGGCAGACAAAAGACGGGCAGACATAAGACGGGCAGGCAAAAGATGGGCAGACAAAAGATGGGCAGGCAAAAGACGGGCAGGCAAAAGACGGGCAGACAAAAGACGGGCAGGCAAAAGACGGGCCGACATAAGACGGGCAGGCAATAGATGGGCAGGCAAAAGACGTGCAGGCATAAGACGGGCAGGCAATAGATGGGCAGGCAAAAGACGGGCAGGCAATAGATGGGCAGGCAAAAGACGGGCAGGCAATAGATGGGCAGGCAAAAGACGGGCAGGCAAAAGACGGGCAGGCAATAGATGGGCAGGCAAAAGACGGGCAGGCAAAAGACGGGCAGGCATAAGACGGGCAGGCAATAGATGGGCAGGCAAAAGACGGGCAGGCATAAGACGGACAGGCAAAAGACAGGCAGGCATAAGACGGGCAGGCATAAGACGGGCAGGCATAAGACGGGCAGGCATAAGACGGGCAGGCAATAGATGGGCAGGCATAAGACGGGCAGGCAAAAGACGGGCAGACATAAGACGGGCAGGCAAATGACGGGCAGGCAAAAGACGGGCAGGCATAAGACGGGCAGGCAAAAGACGGGCAGACATAAGACGGGCAGGCAATTGACGGGCAGGCAAAAGACGGGCAGGCATAAGACGGGCAGGCAAAGACGGGCAGGCAAAAGACGGGCAGGCAAAAGACGGGCAGACAAAAGACGGGCAGGCAAAAGACGGGCAGACAAAGACGGGCAGGCAAAAGACGGGCAGGCAAAAGACGGGCAGGCAATAGACGGGCAGGCAAAAGACGGGCAGGCAAAAGACGGGCAGGCAAAAGACGGGCAGACATAAGACGGGCAGGCAATAGATGGGCAGGAAAAAAGACGTGCAGGCAATAGATGGGCAGACATAAGACGGGCCGACATAAGACGGGCAGGCAATAGATGGGCAAGCAAAAGACGGGCAGACATAAGACGGGCAGGCAATAGACGGGCAGGCATAAGACGGGCAGGCAATAGATGGGCAGGCAAAAGACGGGCAGACAAAAGACGGGCAGGCATAAGACGGGCAGGCAATAGACGGGCAGACATAAGACGGGCAGGCAATAGATGGGCAGGCAAAAGACGGGCAGACAAAAGACGGGCAGGCATAAGACGGGCAGGCATAAGACGGGCAGGCAAAAGACGTGCAGGCAAAAGACGGGCAGGCAAAAGACGGGCAGACAAAAGACGGGCAGGCAATGATGGGCAGGCAAAAGACGGGCAGGCATAAGACGGGCAGGCAAAAGACGGGCAGGCATAAGACGGGTAGGCAAAAGACGGGCAGACATAAGACGGGCAGGCATAAGACGGGCAGGCAAAAGACGGGCAGGCATAAGACGGGCAGGCAAAGACGGGCAGGCAAAAGACGGGCAGGCAAAAGACGGGCAGGCAAAGACGGGCAGACATAAGACGGGCAGGCAAAAGACGGGCAGGCAAAAGACGGGCAGGCAAAAGACGGGCAGGCAAAAGACGGGCAGGCAAAGAGGCAGGCAGACGGCAGGCAAAGACGGGCAGACAAAAGACGGGCAGGCAAAGACGGGCAGACAAAAGACGGGCAGGCAAAAGACGGGCAGGCAAAAGACGGGCAGGCAAAGACGGGCAGGCAAAGAGGACAGGAAAAGACGGGCAGGCAAAGACGGGCAGGCAAAAGACGGGCAGGCAAAAGACGGGCAGACATAAAGGAGCGGGCAGGCAAAGACGGCAGGCATAAGGGGCAGGCAAAGATGGGCAGGCATAAGGCGGGCAGGCAAAAGCGGGCAGACAAAGACGGGCAGGCAAAAGACGGGCAGGCAAAAGACGGGCAGGCAAAAGACGGGCAGGCAAAAGACGGGCAGGCAAAAGACGGGCAGGCAAAAGACGGGCAGGCATAAGACGGGCAGGCATAAGACGGGCAGGCAAAAGACGGGCAGGCAAAGACGGGCAGGCAAAAGACGGGCAGGCAAAGACGGGCAGGCATAAGACGGGCAGGCATAAGACGGGCAGGCATAAGACGGGCAGGCAAAAGACGGGCAGGCAAAGACGGGCAGGCAAAAGACGGGCAGACATAAGACGGGCAGGCAAAAGACGGGCAGGCAAAAGACGGGCAGGCATAAGACGGGCAGGCATAAGACGGGCAGGCAAAAGACGGGCAGGCAAAGACGGGCAGGCAAAAGACGGGCAGGCATAAGACGGGCAGGCAAAAGACGGGCAGACATAAGACGGGCAGGCAAAAGACGGGCAGACAAAAGACGGGCAGGCAAAAGACGGGCAGGCAAAAGACGGGCAGACATAAGACGGGCAGGCAAAAGATGGGCAGACAAAAGATGGGCAGGCAAAAGACGGGCAGGCAAAAGACGGGCAGACATAAGACGGGCAGACAAAAGACGGGCAGACAAAAGACGGGCAGGCAAAAGACGGGCAGGCAAAAGATGGGCAGACATAAGACGGGCAGGCAAAAGACGGGCAGACAAAAGACGGGCAGGCAAAATATGGGCAGACAAAAGACGGGCAGACATAAGACGGGCAGGCAAAATATGGGCAGACAAAAGATGGGCAGGCAAAAGACGGGCAGGCAAAAGACGGGCAGACATAAGACGGGCAGACAAAATATGGGCAGACAAAAGATGGGCAGGCAAAAGACGGGCAGGCAAAAGACGGGCAGACATAAGACGGGCAGGCAAAATGACGGGCAGGCAAAAGACGGGCAGGCAAAAGACGGGCAGGCAAAAGACGGGCAGACATAAGACGGGCAGGCAAAAGACGGGCAGACAAAAGACGGGCAGGCAAAAGACGGGCAGACAAAAGACGGGCAGACATAAGACGGGCAGGCAAAATATGGGCAGACAAAAGATGGGCAGGCAAAAGACGGGCAGGCAAAAGACGGGCAGACATAAGACGGGCAGGCAAAAGAGGGCAGACATAAGATGGGCAGACAAAAGACGGGCAGACAAAAGGGCAGGCAAAAGCGGGCAACAAAAGACGGGCAGGCAAAAAGGCAGCAAAGACGGCGGGCAAAAGACGGGCAGCAAAGACGGGCGGCAAAAGACGGAGCAAACAACAAAGCGGGCAGGCAAAAGCGGGCAGGCAAAAGAGGAGAAAGAGGGCAGGAAGACGGCAGCAAAGACGGGCGCAAGACGCAGGCAAAGAGGGCAGCAAAGACGGCAGGCAAAGAGGGCAGCAAGAGGGCAGGCAAAAGACGGGC
>JAODUO010000760.1:270000-309993 GCA_025642075.2 Ridgeia piscesae | reverse complement strand
ATTTGTTCGCATCCTCCGCACAGAATGGATTAGTTTGGATGAAGAAGATCAAGTTACCGATGACATTGAAAGTCCGACACGGCGCGAAGCGTTGTTCGCAGATTTGTACGCACCCATGGACATCAAACGCCCTAGGAACTTCTTTCTTGTCGCCAGTGTACGGCTCAGCGTTTGTCGCCGTCACAGCGACACACACAAGAACCTGCGATTGTAGCAGTAAACACAGGTTATGTAATATTATATATAATAATTGTCACATCACGATCTACATATCATTGAATAAAATATATTCGATCCATAAATGCATATGGACCTCAGTTGGCCGAATACGTTTTCACGCACAATCACTCACACACACACACACACACACACACACACACACACACACACACACACACACACACACACACACACACTCGCACGCACGCACGCACGCACGCACGCACGCGCACGCGCACGCGCACGCGCACGCGCACGCGCACGCGCACGCGCACGCGCACGCGCACGCGCACGCGCACGCGCACACGCGCACGCACACGCACACGCACACGCACACGCACACGCACACGCACACGCACACGCACACGCACACGCACACGCACACGCAAACACACACACACACACACACACACACACGGAAATCTCAAACAATAAAAAAATCATATTCGAACACAGTGATTCGTCTATGATCGAGAAACTATTCCTGGAAAACACAAAATATTCAAAAAACATGGCTTGAAACAAAACAGTCATTGTACCTAGGTGATATTCAGTTACCTAATAACTTTCAGTCAAACATAATAAACACACATAACTTGCATTGGTTATGTATTGATGTCCACGTGGTATAAGCACTTACCAACAACGCTGTCATTGTTCGGCCCATACTGAATAATCACGCTTCGAAAGCGTACACAGTCTTCTACATGAAAACTGAAACAAATCGTTAATTAGATATTACATTCCTATTTTCTTAGATGACATCTCATAAATGTTCAATATGTAACCTTTGTGTATAGTTTCAAATATGTTGAGTATGTAGAATACTCATTGACTTGTTAGCCACTATTAGAGTAGTATTTATTTTTGTTTTCCCGGATAGTTTCTCGTTTTTATTTATTTTTATTGCTATACTGATATATTTATTAAGCTACTTTTCCTTTATTTAGCTTTTAACATCCCACTTAAACTATCATTATTTTCTCAATGTGTCTTTGCGAACAATTCCCCTGCATTGGTGCATATTACCTGCAAGCAACACGCAAACGAGTCGTGTGATTCAATAGTGCAGTCACACTAATTTCTCTAGAAGATGAAACACCATATATTGCTCGATATATATACATTATATATTAAGGAAAATATACTTTGTTACAAATAACACTTTTACTTTTTTCAGCTTCTACTTCATGTAACATGAACAACTGGATGTGATGAACACTAAAATCAGTTGTCTAATAAATTAAGATAATACCAGTGTAAAGAATTGTAAAAGGTAATGCAACTCATTAAATTATACATTGATTCTAGATAAGCATCACTTTTAACTGTTGAAAACAGCTCTAGATATAATAATTTGCTACGCATATTAAATTTAGGTATTATATTTATGTATTATATTAGGTATTATATTTAATAACGATATTAGTATATAAATGTATGTTGTCGATTAAGTAGGGGAGATACAGTTCAAAATAGTATAGTTCATTGTAATAAGTATATATTTAATACACAAATCGTCTGTCATATTCGCATGCACATATCTCGTCAACGTGATCCTGGCATTTGACTTGGTGTAAAGACCTTCGAAATGTGCATATGTTAACTTAAGAACATTCCAAATACACATTGTGTACATTACGATCACGTAAGACACACTTGATATATTCTGAATGCTACGACAACACACTGCAAGCTAGGAAAACAAGGAAATAATCATGCACACATTCTAAGTGGGCACTCAATTAGATTAGTAGAGACCCTCTCCAACTGTCCTCGAAAAGTGAATCACCGTTGTGTCAATACATACCAATAACGACAATGTCTATGTGCGTTATGCTCGAATGTTACTCTGTACAATTAAATTAATACGCTAAATGTGAAGCGTTGTAAGTGCATCGCCTCCCAGACTTATCTTTCTATATTCTTCCTTTACTCGGACCACTGGCAACTAGTCGACGAACGAACGAACGAACGAACGAACGAGCGAGCGAGCGAGCGAGCGAGCGAGCGAGCGAGCGAGCGAGACGACGACGGAACGAACGAACGAACGAACGAACGAACGAACGAACGAACGAACGAACGAACGAACGAACGAGAACGAACGAACGAACGAACGAACGAACGAACGAACGAACGAACGAACGAACGAACGAACGAACGAACGAACAACGACGAACACGAACGAACGAACGAACGAACGAACGAACGAACGAACGAACGAACGAACGAACGAACGAACGAACGAACGAACGAACGAACGAACGAACGAACGAACGAACGAACGAACGAACGAACGAACGAACGAAAGAACGAACGAACGAACGGAACGAACGAACGAACGAACGAACGAACGAACGAACGAACGAACGAACGAACGAACGAACGAACGAACGAACGAACGAACGAACGAACGAACGAACGAACGAACGAACGAACGAACGAACGAACGAACGAACGAACGAACGAACGAACGAACGAACGAACGAACGAACGAACGAACGAACGAACGAACGAACGAACGAACGAACGAACGAAACGAACGAACGAACGAACGAACGAACAGAACGAACGAACGAACGAACGAACGAACGAACGAACGAACGAACGAACGAACGAACGAACGAACGAACGAACGAACGAACGAACGAACGAACGAACGAACGAACGAACGAACGAACGAACGAACGAACGAACGAACGAACGAACGAACGAACGAACGAACGAACGAACGAACGAACGAACGAACGAACGAACGAACGAACGAACGAACGAACGAACGAACGAACGTTCAGTTATTTACTACTTATGAAATGGTCGATTGGTTTTTATATTTCCCTATCTGATAAATATGAACATTGTACAACTTGTGTGCTGACTGACATACATAAGATAACACTCACGCTATTGGCATACATCCATGATTTGATGTAGAACTCTGCATAGTTGAAAGTCCCAATGAATTGGGTAGTTGGAGGTGCTTGGGTATCCTCAATAGGGTAGCAGTTGGAAATCTCAATGTGACGATGCAATTGGGGTTTTTAGTGAACCTCAAGTTTATTTAAGTTGGAAGTCCCGTTGAGGTTTTGCTAGCCTCGAGAGGCGTAGTTGGATGTTCAATGGCGGGTATAGCTGGCGGTTTTTGTGAACCTTTAAGGGGTGCAGTTTGAAATCCAAGGGGAACATACTGTAGGATTTGAGAGACATGACAAAGTGTTTGCATGGGTTTGGCACACGTAGACATTGGATGTTATATACTAGTAACCTATAAATATCCTAGGATGTCTTAGCACAAAAAAACCAATGTTACATTTGTCCTGTTGCCTTTGGTGATACGGAACAAAGGTCAAACGTAGGCCTATTCTTAAATTCCTGCTTCTAAGGAATGCGATTACTTGAAATATTGGGTCATTGTGTCACATTGATGCATAATTCGTGGACAATTTTATAAATTTGTCATACTTTTATGAGACAAAACATTGTGAAGTGATTTAAATTAATTTGACCAGCTACCAGGTCTATGACAAGTCAACCCGTGGGCTCGGTGAGGTCAACTGGCAGACATTGCATTATACTAAATGCGGCTAAACTCTGTCTCTCCTTATCGACTATTTATGAACAACACTTGTTATTTAAAATCTACCTATTCACCTATCTATTCTGTGATTTATCAATTAATGCACCCAGTACATCGCGGTTTGCTTACGTCACAACCAAATACATTCCTCAGACCTCCGTCAAGCTTTGCCCGTTGCCAATAATGTTGATAACTTTGCTGTAGGTTTTGTCGTAAATAAATCAAAATTTCACCAGTGTACGACAACAAGCACGTGTTCAGCAGCGTTTTGCTACGGAACCTGGGTACCTCAATTACAATGATCTTACCTGTGACGACGTTTCTTGTCGACGATGGCGTGTCCAGTGAGCGTACCAAAAGGAACTCTGTCGAGAGTGTCACGCCGCACCTGTTAACTACTTGAACTGTGAATGTGGACACAACGTGACCTAATTACATGCCAGCTCGCAGTCGTTGAGAGTTCTAACTCGTGCATATACCATACGCGAAAAGGGTATTGGCTCACTCTCTTCACACCTGCATTCAATGTCGGCATTGTGCCGGAGTACCAACAATACACTGACGCTGACTTATTGCGCGTGTCTTGTTCGTTTTACGTGCAAAGTCTTGAGGAATGTTTCAGCCGTTTCTGTTGCAAGTAGAAATTAGCATCTGCTTGCGGGAATAGCCTGCATCTATCGACAGCCACCCAGCAAATCGGCCATCCAGTGCGTCGCAGTTTGCTTGCAACTATGCGAAAGGCATGCGCAAATCTTTGTCTTTGCCAACAGTGATGAAAATGGCAACGATTTGATATGTTGATTGTGACGTTATACGTTGTGCGCCATTGGCGTAATACACGTGAATGCCGGGTTACCAGTGGAATAACAAGTGATCTGACTAAAAGTTCAATATGCAATAAGATTCGTCCAGATCTGTTAATACACGTTGTAGATCAGCCTTATATTAATACTAGTTGGCGTGTAAAATAATTCAAAGATGAACTGACGCAGCGCACATGCGTAAAGAGCGCGATTACGTCACATACCTGAGTTGCGTATCAGCGCCTCCTCTAGCGATCCTGCAGATCTCCCATTATACCACGATACCCGCAATGATACAGAACTATATCTGCTTAATCGGTAGGGATTATATGTATGGTGTACACGACAAATATTATTTAAAAAATGATTGTTTGGAGGTGAAACGCCTAACAGGGAGCGAATTGCTCCTTTTGCGGGCGTACTGCCCCAGCAAAGGGGCAACATGCCTACTTATTATATATATATATATATATATATATATATATATATATATATATATATATATATATATTTCTTATATACTGCATATATCTTGAAACATTGATTCCAAGCAGACTTTGAATACTGGCTATTTTAGTAAAATATAAGACAACCTCTTTGGGAGCATTAAGCTGTTTTGTTTTCGAATATACTATTATGTGTTGTTACTTGTTCTTCAATGTCTTGCTTAAGTTGGGCGTATTCCTCCGCCCTCTCTTAATCCTAGCTACAAATAAATCTACTGTGTAATAAATATACACCCAAAATGTTAACCACACTAATGCCTTGACTTATGCCCGACGCACACGAGAGCATATACGCGTGCCTGTTGGCTCAGCTGATAGCTCACGCCGCGTTTCAGCGCATACGGTGAGAAAGATACTAAGCTAACCGCTTCATATCAAGTGACTTGACAGGCAAGTAGACACGCTTGTCTGTACTCGTGCATATAATTCACATTTGCTTGCAATTCGTCCATTTTTGGAAGAAGTGAACCGACGTTCGAAAAGAGTACAGTGGGGAGAGGTAGTCTCCAACATTTAATCTCTGAGTTTTTGTCGTTGTTGGTTTGCATTTTATTTTAGGCAAAATAATTGTTTGATCTGACAACCATTATGGTGATGAACGTATTACTCCGTATGACATGTATGTACAACACATAACATTCTTGCACTAGTTTCCATTGTGGTCAGGGGTGCCTGGCAGTAGTCTTTGTGATGTCTGATACCTTTCAACTCAATGACAGCTGTTGTTATATGTTTACGAAAATGTGTATACATTTTCATCACATCAATACAATAGATGAATGCATAATATATAACTTGAACTGTGGCGTTGCTACAGGACATATTACAAGCCAGGGCATGTTGCAACCTTTCATGAAAAATGATTAAGACAATAACAATACTAATCAGCAAGTGTATATCAGAACGAGTAGTCATACAAGTTTGTCTGCCTGAAGTCGGACCTCTCTCATGTTTTTTCCTTCTAACTGGGCTACTTTTTCTGGTGTTTTATTTTGCCAAACTCTCATGTACGCTGACTTAATCGCAGTTGGCGGCATTGTTATATGAATAATATTTTTTATGAAGCATATTATTACACCAATCACATGAGTTATTTTGGCCGTGCAAACACTTCGAGGAAAGTCTTAGGGGTGGTAGGGATAGACGAATTTAACATGTACCTAAAGGAAAGGTGCTCAGCTCGAGTGTTGCCCCGGCAACACTCGAGACCGGTAAGACGATGATATTAATAGCAGAACGTGCAGGTTTGCGAAAAACGATTGGCTAAGAAGAATTGTGGGAATTAAGAGAGCTGATACAAGAAGAATGGATTAGAGTGGATGTTAAAGTGAAGGAAAGTTTTAAGAAGAAACTGGTGAGGACTAGGTTAAAATGGGCCGATCATGTGGAACTAATAGGTGATGGAAAAGTAGCAAAGTGAGCGAGGAAGACGGGCATTGCAATGGGAGAACTGCATTAAGAAAGACCTAAAAAGGTAGGGAATAGAATTGAAAAAAGAGCATAAAATAGAAGAAATTGGAGAATGTTGACAGAGAAAAGTGCGAAAAGAGAAGAGGAAGAAAAAGAAACACAACGGAAACGGAAACCATTTTCAATCTCACGCAATATCTCGATCATATATATATATATATATATATATATATATACATATATATATATATATATATATATATATATATATATATATATATATATTCATTCATGATTGGGTGGTGCTTACTTAAGTCATAATAATTTGGAATCTGGATTGGACTCTGCTTGCCAGGCCTTTCATTCACAGAGTTAACAGTCACATTATAATTATACATTTTCTTTAACTTTATTAGTTAATAACATAACATCTTAATTATTTTATTTGTGTTATTTGTATCATTTGCACTGTGTCTATATGGTAAGATCTTCAACATGTTGAGGATGAAGTAGAGAAACTGGAAAACTTACGAAATGGCGGGAATCTTATATCTAGTGTCGCCATCTACCAGACTATGAAATATATTTACATCAAACAAATCCAGTAGGTGTTGTCAATTTAGCAATGCCAAAACGAGGTTAACCGACGCAGTGACTTTGTGAGAAGCGTCCTTTTAAAATTTGGTGAGTATTAGTTAAGTAGTAACATGAACAACCGTCGATTATTGAAAACTCTATCGTTGACTTTATACATAGTATGATACCAATGTTATAATATTATATATCTGTGTTTATGTACGTCGTTAAAATTAAATAATGATTCATTATTTCTATTTATTACATATACTCAGACATTTAAATTAATGCAAGGAATAACTTTTCCCTTTACTGTAGGACTGCGAAGAGCTAGAGCTTATACTGGCCAACCCGCGAGTCGAACACATAAATGAAAACATACCGATTTTTTCAATATATGAAGAACCATTTGCAAATGTTTTAAATAAATTGTTAAAAAGGTATACTTACGAAATACTTACACAAAATATACACCGTCGAGACGATGTCGCGCGAACAAATATCCGTGCCACCGGTGGTGGTAATAATTACAAGATTTTTTTTTTTTAACAAGATTGCCATCCGAGAGTGAACTTCAGATAGCATGTAGACAAGGTCAAAGGAAGCATTCGACATATTGAGAATCAAACCCGTATTATCTATGTATATTCCGCTCTTTTGAGTTATTTGTAAATTGTTGTTTTTAAACAAACCTCATTAATACATTATACATCTTTGTTAATCATATTGTTTATGTAGGTGTCAAATGTACTTGTTTTGCGCATCCTATGTTACATCTGGCGGTAATTACAAGCGATATCGCCTAGACAGCCTTAGGCTTAGAGTTAGACTTAGTTCGACTCGCTAGCGTGTTCGACTTCGACTAACGAGTCATTGTCTGACATTGACTATAATTATTATATTTGTATTCACTTGTCTACTGGCGGTTTCATGAAGGCTCGTTTCAATTAAATGCAGTTTGACAATTCTTGTCGCACAGTTGTGCAGGGTTCAAAAGTATGTTATGATGCAGCCATAGAGGTGTTGCTACCATTCACTCAGCCTCAGCAGCAGTTATCACATTGAATGACTGGAGCTTGTAGTTCGGTTTTCGTGAGAACAGTCTTTGGAAATTTACATTTTAAATAAATAAATATATACCAACTGTGTCTGTGACATTTATTTACATTAAATCACTGTTTTATATCAGGAATAGGTTTAATGTTTAATTTATGCTTATAAAAATCACTGTTGACATCATTGTTTGCCAAAATAGGTAAAACAGTAAGCGAATCTGTACCTTCTCCTACAACCTCATTTCATTCGCACTTACAGGATAGATCTTCTGTAAATTTCTTCATGCAACCAACTGATATATACGAGATTAATCTAAAAACAAAATGCACTGTAGGTTTTGACAGTTTATCTACAAAACTTATCCAACAGACTATAGGAGAAATAATCATACCACTTAGGCATATTATAAATCAATCCTTTGTTACTGGTGTTGTCCCAGCAAATCTCAAGGTTGCTAAAGTAATTCCAATATATAAATCAGGAAATAAGAATGTTTTTAATAATTATAGACCAATAAGTATTCTACCTGCACTTTCCAAAATAATGGAAAAAATCGTGTGTAATAGATTAGTAAATATTTGGAGAAATATAATATTCTATATAAACTTCAATATGGATTTCGCTCTAAACATTCCACTATACACCCAATATTGCATTTACTCAAAGACATAGCAGATGCAAATGACAAACTTTCTAAAGATATTACAATGGCGGTATTTCTTGATTTATCCAAAACATTTGACACTATTAATCATGATGTATTGCTATATAAATTATGTCATTATGGAATTAGAGGCATCAGTAATAAATGGTTCTCCAGTTACCTCTCTAATCTAAAATACATTGAAATGAATGAGTGCAAATCACCAGTGATAACTTTAACTCATGGAGTACCACAAGGTTCCATATTAGGAGCTGTGCTTTTTCTCATCTATATTAATGATATATCAAATTCGACCTCTCTTAACTTATTATCTTTTGCTGATGATACAACAATTTATCATTCAGATTGTGATATTGATAATTTAACCTAACACTAAACCCAATTAAAAAAATATACAATTGGCTGTGTGCAAACAAACTGTGTTTGAATGTTAAGAAGACACAATATTGTATCTTTAGTCCTAAAAATAGTAACTATGAAGTAAAAGGCAGTGTCAAAATAAACAATGAAGTTATTAACCAGATTGGCAAGTATAATAAAGACGAATCCGTAACGTTCCTAGGAATATATATAGATAAACACTTAACATGGAAAGAACACATTAATATAATCAGCTCAAAAATATCTCGAGTCATTTTTGCAATAAATAGAGTGAAACATATCTTACCACATGAATCACTAAAATCATTATATTATACTCTAATTCAAAGTCATATAACATATGGTATACAAGCTTGGGGTAACGGAAACAAAAAGAAACTAGACATTTTACAAAAAGTGCATTAAGAATAATTAATAAAAAAGGGTATAGGAGTCATAGGGCCCCCTTTTATAAGTCTGCAAAAATACTGAAAATCGTAGATGTATTTAAACTGCAGGCTTCGTTATTTATGTATGATTTAGAACATGATTTATTACCTAAATCGTTCAGAAATGTTTTAATGAAAAAAGTTTTGATACAGATAAAAGAATAACCAGACAATTCAAGCTTCTTGTTCTGAGAAACCCAGAACTAACTTTTCTTTGAAGCTACCTAAACGTAATTTTACAAGAATATGGAACAAAATTGATAAACAAATAAGAAATGTTAATCACAGGTTGAAGTTTAAAAAAATGTTACTGTTTTCACTTAGACACTTAAAAAGTCTAGTAATATGTTTTAAAACCCTAGATGTCAAGAATGCAATTAAGTTGCTACATACCATAGTGTTTTATTTCATAGTTATAACATGCACAAGTCATGCTAAATCTTGTTTGGATTTGTACATGGTTATCCATGCTTATTACAAAAGCATACTTATACTAATTTATATTGTAATTGGTTCAAGAATCTCAGATATCACCAGAAACAGTGACAAACTGCATACTTGATATATTCATTGTATTACTACAGTCTTGGTGATGTCTAACAATATGTGTAATTTTACTTTGATAATTCTCCTGTTTTATTGTGTTGTAATACTACAAACGTGTATTGTATATCTATAGTAATGATGATTATTTTTTAATGATGATGGTGTCACTGGAAGACGGCTCTTAGCCAAGTGACAGCCATGCAGTGCAACATGCTGACAATTTATTACTATGCTTATGTTGGTTCTTGTACATGCTGCGTTGCGAATAAAGTTACTCTTACTCTTACTCTTGTAGTAGGCACTTCAACAAATAATGTAATTATCATCATATGATGTTTGAGTTAATAGATCTATAAAAATTATATAACTGTTAATTATATTATGATATCTTTATTAGATCCGAAGTTATTTAAAGACGAACAAATTACGTACAATTTTTTATTTGTGTATCTCTTATAACTCATTTTTGGTGGTTTTTGTTGATACAAAATCTGAATAGCTTAACTTTGTTATTTATGGGACTATTAAAATACTGTATGTAGTGTTTTAAAATGCATTGAAGGGAATAGTATATTTGCAATACTATTTTAATTAAGTTAATTAGTTGATATTAGTTAAGTAGTGCACCAAGTTAACATACCAACACATTCTAATTAAGACCAGCAAAGTCCATAAATATGAAGATATTTATATATATTATGCAGTGTGCATTACTACATTCCTTATGAGAATAAATGTATATAAACTAGTTACGTAATAATTAATACATTAATTAGTTAATAGGTGATAATTAACGGGAAACCTCGTCAGACAGAAACCTTGTTGTAAAATGCCACAATATCAATGAATATAAAACCACTTTAATCGTGGTAAGAGATACAGTTTAATAGTTATGTAATATTACTAAATTAATAAATAAATGAATATTTGATAATTAGCCGCGCTTTGTATACAGATCAATACATGAATAAAATATCATAATGTCCATGATTATGAAGATAATTACACATTATGTAATGTGTATAACCACATTAATAATAGTTACAACTTTATATTAATAAACAAATCATTTAATAATAATTTAATTAATTACTGTCACTGTGCAATGTATACAACCACATGTACAATGGTAATAAATGCAAAGAATAAATGCAAAGTAACAAATACTTTAAGAATAACAGCAATTTAATTTGTCAATATTTAATAATTACAATGCAACATGGACAAGAAAAGTAACACGAGCAATGTAAACACCATCATTTCATGATTATGAGGACATTCGTATAATTTATGCAAGCAGTAGACCACACTAATTATGGTGGTAAATATACATCAGCTAGTCATTTCATATTAACAGTTACTTAATTAATAAGTTAATGCTGGCTGATGCTTGCATGCTAATACAACTAACTGTTACATTTCGATAAAAGCCTACCTTCAATGATTATGAAGTAAATATAATTTATGCAATGTTTAGAACCACATGAAACATTATAATCAACCATCAATAAATATATCAGCCAGTCTTAAATAAATGTTGACTAAATAGCAAATTTAACAGGTCAATGCATAACAATGAAGTAGAGTAGTCATGCTTCACTTGTGTAACTGTGTCGTGACAGGCTGGATGAATGCTGCAGGCTCAGTACAGGTCAGTAATAAATTGCCACTGCTTCATGTTTTGCATTTCAAAATGGAATTGATGAAGTAATGTTTATAAATTGTTTACAGTGTTTCGTCACAGACTCCAAACCACCTATAGTGCCGAATGCAAGACTGCTTTCTGTGTTACTCCCATGAAGAATAAGTGTGCTGTGTCCACAGTCCTGTAATATTGACAGTTGAATATATCATATTTCAATGCAGTAGGTATTGGGGACTATTTGTAGCTAAATCATTGTATTGAACACGGATGTAAAATCATATCTTATGTGGAGATCCCCGGATTGTTGTATTCGACACTGGGATCCTTGTAGGCAAAAAATGGACAACCGCTAGGCCAGTATTATATTAATCGCGTCCACAATAATCAGGGCAGGTCAAAATTCGGGGTATGGAAATATCATATTCTAGCGCTCTTGGTATATATATTTTTGTTCATGATATAAAAGAAACAAGTATGCATGTTTTATGAAACCGGCTGTGCACATTATATAAACTATTAACACATTATAAATCAGGAGTGACGATGAGCAAACTAACGTATTAAGGGCCTTCAACATAATTCTACATGTCTCGGACTGATCCAGCAGGCCCATCAGGATGGCTCGTGGATTAATATGTTTATCCAAATTTGTCCGGGGTGTTGGAGAACTTGGTCTCACAATTTAAAAATATTTCTAGAGGCTTAGCTTTTTATACGTGATGTTCCGAAGTGTGGTGTGTTAAACACAGGCCTGTGTGACGTTCCTAGTGCTGTAGTGTAGTGTATAGTTTTGCTTTATACACCGATTGTACAACCACCATATGGAATCCTGCATATGTGGGGTACGTCACGGCCCTAGGGGAATGTGCAAGGGACCAAGCAGCAGAAGAATGGTACAGAAAATCTTGAGTCCGACGAAAGAGGGAGGACGGTCTACAAAGTAGGGACAACAAGACAGAGACAAATAACAATACATTGTCATGTACAAGAACGGAAATATATTGTCGGAAGCAGACGATATGGGAAGAAGAAAAGATCCCCGAGGACTGGAACAGAAGCCTGTTGATCCCTATCTTCAAGCAGAAGGACGGTGTGCTAGAGATTAAGAACTATACTGGATTACACACACACGCACGCACGCACGCACGCACGCACGCACGCACGCACCACCACACACACACACACACACACACACACACACACACACACACACACACACACACACACACTTCTTGATGTTGCATGGCTGCGTTTCTTAAGACAACAACATATAATCTACATATCCCGTACACATGCTTCGATTAGCTGGATGAATATCATAATATTAATACATGCAATTTAGGATATTCTTGCTGCTTTAACATACTTCCATATTGTTGATTGACTAGGATCAAATGTATTTGTATTTACGTTACAAAAAAAACTGTATTGTATTTGTTTTAGTTTCCTCGTTGCGATGGTATGCATGCATAGCATAGAAGGATGGCTGCTGATATGTCTTCTTCGGGTTTTGTATATATCTTTCCAATGCGTTACACTGTCATTTGGAGTGCCGGCTGACCCAGGTACGAAGCTAACATCGTGCGTTTAATTTGTCATTTTGAATCCTTGTGTGCAACCGTGTCCCACATGAAAATGCTACATGTTTTCAAAACTTGTGTTCCAAACACTTGCCCAAAGTACTAATGGAAGCAGTACAACAGACGAACAGTCTTTAGCTATTCACATTCCATCAATGGGGACGACGAGATAGCCCCGCAAGACGTCATCACAGGTAATAGAAACATAGAGTAATATATTGGAGGAGTGCATTCAGGAGTAGAATGTATTATATTCAACATCGGCATTTCCCAGCATGGCGGCAGATAATCAAGGGAGAAGGCGGGAGTTATCAGGACATCATTAATAATGCCGTAACATACGTTGTTGACGCTAAGTTATGAAATATTCGTTTTTAAATAAATGATCAAGTGCATTTACTCAATCACATTAAAATATTTTCTTAGAAACAAGCACACCATGGACCTTGTGCACTATGACGTCATTATCTGGGGAAGCCCTTCCGGCGAAATGCATTGTGCATTTTGTATTCGTTAACATTTTGTTGTACCGCCATTATCCCATGTTAAAAGGCCTGAGTTTGTTAGGTTTCTCGCAAGATCTAGCTGTATAACAAGAAAAGGAAGTGATTAAAACTTCACGGCACATAATCAAAGTGTGTGAATCCGTCATCAAAGAGGGTTGCGACTTATTGTATTACTGGTTATGACAGGTCAAAAAACCGTGTCATTTAAATGTTATCAAAGGGTTGTTTTACATATTATTATTTCCAGGAATCATGGACATTTTAGTAAAATTCGAGGGAGACGCAAAATATGCAAAACTATACATACCAGAGGTGCAGGACAATATTCCAGATGATCTTCGTAGGAGTATAATATGTTATATTAGTAACTCATCAGCTGCAGTTAGGACGCACGGCTTTTGGCCTTACTTAGCCCTGACTTAAGTTAAGCTAAGCATCGATACGAAAATTTGATTCCGATTGGCTACTTTCTCAAATTCGTGATTTAGACAATCATTCTAACAGTCTGTTTACAAACAAATGACATAATCTGTGTATCAGGAATTAATACATTATACTGAAAAATTTTGCCCTAGCAAGTGCACAACGAAAACATTTATTTATGTCAAATATGTGTGTGTCTGACGAACTAACACACACTAAATAGCTGCTCGTCGAGTGCATTGTCGACAATACAAGCTGGATGCTGATGTACATTGAGACTAAAAAATTACTCAAACAATATAATAACAAAAGAGTGTGCATCGTGCTACAGTCACCGCACAATCTATATGTTTATAACAGCCCCACCTTGTTTAAACTTGCAATCGATAGATGCAGCAAGACATCTAGGTGTATTTTCATCGATTACCTGGGTGCTCACACTATTGATTTCCATAACTGAATTGACCAGCTGTTGACCAATAAATTCACGTGCTTAGAGAAACTTCACTAAACTGTTTACAGTTTAGCTCTAAAACAGCCTTATCTTAGACGTGCCGTGCCGTGCCGTGCCGTGCCGTGCCGTGCCGTGCCGTGCCGTGCCGTGCCGTGCCGTGCCGTGCCGTGCCGTGCCGTGCCGTGCCGTGCCGTGCCGTGCCGTGCCGTGCCGTAAATTAAGGCGATTGTGCGTCGGGGACACCGAACGTTACAGTCAGACAAATGTAGGGTCAGAGTTATTATTTCATGAATACCAATTATAGAAGCTGTGCTAACCAATTTAAAACAGGGCAAACTCCGACAATTGTGTCGTCGTAGAAGTGGGAGATCGTTGTAGACATCGTATCAGTGAACAATGAGACATTTACTTTGCGTATTCATATTCTTTTTGCAGATATCAATGAACTTATCAAGGAGTGTCGATCCACATCTGCAGGACACGAATATTTCGGATTCCAGACAAAAACAAGATCTGGTTACGCGTGCCAAGAATGGATGAGTACCAATGTAAGCAGACAGAGACAGCTGAAGTTTGCGTAGTAATTCAACTACAGTCACAATTCCTCTTCGTAGTAACTCACAGTGATGCGATATTATGTCGCTACACATAAGTTCCCCTGCAGCTATTCATATTTACATGTGATGTTATTTGTAGTTTGGGGTAATATGTTTTGATTGAGAATATCAATGCAAGTTCACTGTAGAAAGAAATAGGTCTGATTATTAAACTGTTGCTACATGCATACTAAATTTAAAGTTAAAATATGGCTATTAAATCCGTTAGAATAAAATTATTACTTGTATCCCAACGAATATTAACTATCGTGTGTGTCACTGCCCCCGTATCGGCTTAAATCTAACAGAGTATACTTGCAGCAATTCAGAAAATGTTACGGCTCTATTGATTCGGCCACTGTTACAGTTTCAATTGCCACAATTTCACCCATAAATGTAGATATACCATGCCATACTAGGCTGGCTACAAGAACAGCCAACATACTGCGATCATAGTCTGTAATCATCACATGACATTTGACAGATGACCAGTTGTATTTCATTCTTACATTTGTTCCTCACCCTTAGCCACATCGACATAAATGCGGAGCTGGCGGTCCAGGTAATTTCTGTCGTAACCCGATTGGACCGGGCGTCCCAGCGGAGTGCACGAAATCGAAGCCTTGGTGCTTCACGACGAGTCGCTATAAGCGATGGGAATTATGCGATATTCCGTTGTGTCCAAGTAAGTTGAATGTCTTGACAAGACAGCAGACATGTTGCTTGAGAGAAAAAGAATACACATAGGGCAAGTTCATACATTGATATATTCTTTATGTTATTAATGACGCATTTTCTTGTAGTCTTCGTAGTGTCCAGAAGATAAGCTTATGTAATATTTTCCCAATATGTTTCTAAGAAACAAATCGAAAATGTAGATAGGTTTTTGTATTGGTATGTTAATGTACCATCCAAGCTGGTTATTTATATGTAAATCAATACAAGTAGACACATATAAACCATAGGGTTGTACATACATTTAACATGACTTGGTAACAGGTTAAAGGAAGTGAAATTTCTTATATGATGTAATATATATCCCTTTGGAATTCTCAACTCGACTTCTCTGGAAAGCTATCAGCCAAGTTGCAATTAATGTGCGAATATTATTTGTACAATAATACATACAGCTGCCGATGGTCAAGGAAGCATTAATACGTGATTGAACTGAAGCAACATAGAGTGAACACATTTGCCCACGTTTCCGACTCCAAAGGATTCGAAGAAGGGTTCTCTCAAGTACAAGTCTAATGCTCTTTTACTGACACATCTAGTAGGGTCTAGAATTGCACTTTGATTTTACTTCTATGGACCATTAAACAAAAATTAGCCCCCCCCCGGTCCATCTAAAAATCCAAAATGGCCGCTGGCACCATCTCGATTTTTTTCTTTTGAACCAAAACGCCAAAAATCACGCAGGAAGACACTTTTTTTGGGGTAATTCGTCCACGAGGATTCCGATTCTGACATCAGTTTGACGCTATGACATCATTTTGACCCATAAATCCAAGATGGCCGCCATCTGGTAGAACGAAAACGTAACTTTTACACAAGAGCACCTAGAAGCATGTATGAAGACACTTTTTTAGGTACGTCGACCACGAGGATTCCGATTCTGACATCAGTTTGACGTTATGACATCATTTTGATCAATAAATCCAAGATGGCTGCCATCCGGTCAAAGACGGCCGCCATTCGGTATAGTGAAAACGTAACTTTTGAACGACAATGGAATATGTGGGTTTTTGGAGTTTGCATTTATACAGTATGTCAATAAGTAGAGAAACAATACTTGTAAATTAAGTTCAGTAAAAACATGTTAACGTCAAAACCCATTTTACCTTGGTATTGCTTTAAGCAAACTATCTCCATAAGGATACCTTGCAGTAAAAGCCAAAATATTTCAAAACGAATGTATGACATGAGGACTAATTATACTTCAAGACAAGCTCTTTGAATAGCTGTAACTTGAATAGTTATCTTTTAAAACATGTCAAGCAGAAATTATGTTACCCTACAAATTTAATTTCTTTGCCATTTTGTTTAGCCAAATGGCACCACAACACAATTAAAACACATTTAGATGTAACCAGTTGTGCATTCATGTTACGCTACACATTGTAGCTGACGAATCAATGTGACATTGAGAAATATGATCAGTCCGAATCAGAGCATTCTGCCTCACTAGATTCTGACTCATCAAATTCAAATGAATCCTCCTCCTCCTTTGTATATCATCATCTTCCTCATCCTCCTCCTCGCTGTCATCTTCCCCGCTCTCTTCAGCTTGCCCTGGTGCATCGGGAGAGCAGGTCGCATGTGGCGGACAGGGCGACAGCGACCACCCACCAGCTCCCAGCCATGTCCGAGTGGCGAGGGGTGGTGCTTCAGGGAAGGCGGCACATTAGAAACGCCAAGTAATTTGGCGCGATGGCAGTGTTGGTTGACGGTAAGAAGTCGGTATATGACCAGGTAGCGAAGAGCCCTGTGTCGCGAAGACAGCTCTCGCGGTGCTCTTCGCGACACAGAGCTATTCGCCACCTGGTAATACACCGACTTCTTACCCTTACCGTAGAAGCCTGAGTTGGCATCATAGTGCAGCTGCACAATACAGTCTGGCATCTTGTCAGCTACCAGGCCTCGGCAGTAGATTTTCTCCTGTTTTCTCTTGATACATAGCATACCGGGCAGTTGCTGTGAGATGACCGCTGCCCTGACATAGGCATCTAGAGCAGCGACATCAATGACAACAGGGCCACTGTAGCCTGACTCGCGCAGAACTGCATAAGCGGAGAAGAGGACAGTATCAGCATGTTCTGAATCGGTTGCTGTGTTGGTGTAGTGGGGGCCAACTGAGTAGATAATCTCAGCATCAACACTCTGTGCTAGGTCGGTTAGGTCAATTTTTGCAGCCGCCCCTTGTTGCTGTCGCATTCTTGCATGCATATGACCAGGTCCTGCATGCACTGCTCATCTTTTCGCATCCGTTTTGGGCCGCATTCCATGTGTTTCCTCTTGGCATCTTTTCGATTGACCAGGACGTTGTGAGCCGCCCTGATCCGGGCCACATCATTTTTCACATTTCTGGAGTGCACCAGCAGCTGCTTCTCATTCTGGAGGATGGTGAGCCAATCAGACTTCATTTTGCTGCCCTTGTTCATGATACACTCGATCCACATGTCCCAGACCATTTTGGAGTAGGGGTTGCCTGTAATGGACCAAGTGAAGTCAGTGCGAAGGTAGGCGAATTGATCAACAGGGAGTTTGTCAGCATAGCCCAGAAATTAGACAGCCACTTCCCGTACATATTGTTGTCGTACGCTACCATCCATGGCAGCATGGCGCGCAGAGAGCTGACGTACTCGTCCCAGTTGCAAACATATACTGCATACACATGCAAACGTATACTGCATACACTGCATCAGCGTGTCCGTCATGGACAGGAAGTTCCTTCAGTAGTCCGCCATGTCACTGGCCTTCGTCTGGGTGAAGATGTTTTGGTGATGAGGCTCTCAAGGTCAGCACCCTCCTCCAGTGCCGCGTGGTCAGCAACGTGGGGTTTTCTTGGGAGAAACTCGTATTTCTCAGAATAAGATCGGGCGTGAGCCTTCACTTCACCAGCTGACTCATGAGCGCCTCATACATGAACCTCAAGCAACGCAACCTCATTTTTGTAATGTTTGCCTTTCAGCGCACGATCGACGGAGCCCTCCGCCACGAGTACCTCTCCTAGCTCACTCCCTTTGTAGCGCTTGTATATAGCGCTCATCATCACAATTGTAGGGCACAATGTTACAGCATTTGCTTGGGTTATCGGCCTTTAGCTGGGCAATGAGGACGTACACTGGATGATCACCCACTAAGAAGGCGAAAGGCATGCGCTTAGTGGCGATGTTGATAGTCCATGATGTCCTTCACAACTGAGTTGTTGTGCGGTTGACTGTAAGACATATGGAAATAAGCCATGCTCTTTCCCTGCTCCATATTCAAGCCAGCGTGAGACCCGCTGTAGGAAGGGATAGACTGCTCGGCTGCATCAGGGCGGTCACCTTTCACGTCCGCGCGAGCAAGGGCAAGAATAATGCTTCCTTGCGCTGAGGCTCTGAACCTGAGGAGAAGTGGGCAAGGGAGCCGTGTGGGAGGCTCACCGCGTTGGATGGTTCTATGTGGCGTAACTGCCTGCATCTCAGACGCCTTCTCAGTCAGTGCCTGCGACACCATCTTGTCGTCTTTGGTGCGTGCATGCTCATCCTGGACGTTTGCCTCGTAGTCCTGAACAAGACGTTCTAGACGCTGCAGAATCATCTAGTTATAGCGGTGTGCAATTGATTAACCTGAAACGGCAAGTGTGCTTCACTAAAACAAATTAGACTTTCATTGTGCTAAACAAGAGATTTGTATCCTCGTTAAAAATCCAGCCAATATGGCCCTCATCCCAAAAAGAGCTCACTTCTAGAACCATTATTCATTATGTCCGGCAGCGGGGTTCTCGTTCCCTTTATATTAGTTGGGTCCAGGACTTCGATTCCTTAACCATTATATACTTTAACTTGAAGAAGACCCTTGAATGACCTTGACCTTACCACGTGACCTTAAGTCGATATGTCACCTCCATAAGTTGCATTAGCGCATCGATGTAACCGACATAATGTGTCCTGGTCAACGTACCCCGACAAAGTTACGTTTTCTTTGTAAGAGATGGCGGCCATCTTAGATGTATGTGTCAAAATTATGTAATAACATGAAACCGATTGTCAAAATCGGAATCCTCGTTGTCGACGTACCCGAAAAAGTTTCTTCATACATGCTTCTGGATGCTCTGGTTCCAAAATTTACGTTTTCGTTCTACAATATGGCGGCCATCTTGGATTTATGGGTCAACATACTGTAGTAGCGTCAAACTGATGTCAGAATCGGAATCCTCGTGGAAGACTTACCCGAAAAGTGTCTTCATACGTGATTTCTGGTGCTTTGGTTCAAAAGTTAAGTTTTCGAGATGGTGCCAGCAGCCCTTTTGGATTTCGCCCTCTGGCGGAAAATGCCAGCATTTTTTAGAGGGACCAGGGGCTAATTTTTTTTTAAATGGCCCGTAGTAGTCAAATCAATCGTCAAACCTTAGCAGCCAGAGAAACTGCCATTCTAGACCCTACTAATCGTTATACTAGATCAGTACTGGTATACTAATTCTAAGCGTTGGTGCCCAGATGTAGGACATTGGGACAAGTGGGTGTTTTGGAAATATACAATTGAATGGGTTGCAGGTTTTATAAGTGTCCTAAATTTAATTAAATACAAACAAAACAAATAAATTATCATCCGTATTGATGTTTTCGGTAAATGTATGCATCACACTGACAATTCACTGTTCAATTCATGTTCGTATACTTTGACAGCTGCAATTTTAATGACTGTTTTACACTTGTAATGACCATTTTGTTTTTAGACGTTCCTAATAATGAGTGTGGTGATTTCGTGAAAAGGAAGAACACGTGTGTCTACAATTACAATGGTATTAAACAGCATGGAATAGGCACCGTACGGGGCTGCAAGGAACGTTGTTTGACATATAGGCCGGCTTGCATTGGTTTTGATTTCCATTTGCTTGGAAACATATGCTACCTGCATCTTTTCAAATATGCATTCACCCACGTGTACAGACGCAAACATGTCGACCATTACATTCGCCAGCCGCCTTGCATAGGTAACCTTTCTACCAGATTGAAGCGTTAAACAGTTTAAATCGGCGGTGGCAAACCATTATTTTGCGTTTAATTAAAACATTTCACAACTGCTTTTATACATTCACATACAGTGCCACAAACGCAGCCATCGCATAAGAGGCGTGTGTTAATGCCCGTATACACTATCAGGCAGCAGCTTACGAAATACAGCACGTCTGATGTTTTCTAGCTATGTTGGATAGTCTCCTATTGCCACACGTTCAGACAGTGTCAGACGGACGTGCGACTATGGGTGAAGGTCACTCGATTGTTCACTCTTTCACCGAGGTGGGGGAGGGGGGGTCAATGCGATACGCTGTTTTTGTTGGCAATCGGTTCACCCGTATCTGATAAGAGTAGCGCGTGTTGGGTCGCCAACAGACACCATACAGTCTCTAGGGGTAACGTAAACATATGCATATAGCCATAGCAACGCACCAGAAATGTGCCTTACGGCCTTGCCTGATAGTGTATCAGGGCCTTAACTCGCACTAGGCAGTCAGTTGATGCGTCCACAACGTCGCGCTGTGCTTATGACACAATCACAACTATGCGTAATGTCACCTTCCAGCTTTCCCTTTGACCTCTATTTCATTCATTTAAAGATATCAGGAGCATTCATCTGGCCACTAGTTATTGTGAACGACAATGATCATGCAACTCATAATTTGGATTACACAGGTATAGCCATAGACTAAATTTGTAAGTAAGGATAACTGTGTTAAGAGGCGCAGCCTTGCACTTATCTGAAACTATTATAGTTGAACTTCTCGATCCGGAAAATGTCAGAGAGACCTTCAACATTAACATTCTACGTGACCGAGGAAGCGAGGTACGACACATTTTGTGAAAGGTGGCGACCATTTTTTATCGCTATTTTGATGATACTGGGGCCAAAATCTAGCTAGGTGAAAGTACATAAAGATGTCACAACTGTTAGTTTAAAACCTGTATTCACGGAACAGTTGCATTGTCAACAGATCATCGCTTGGTGCGACAAATCATGAACATTTGCGTTGCTCGGAAACATTGTAAACGGCCAAAGATGAGCAGAAAGAAGTGCAACATCAGAAATTCAACACCGTATATGCTGTTCCAGCACATCCTTCAGGAAACTGCGCAACCGAGTCTTCGGTAACCACACCCTCATGAAAGAGACTAAGGTGATGGTCGTGTGTATTACCACTCTGCTCTACGGGACTGAGACGTGGGTTTCTTACCGCTATCATCAGAAAACCCTGGAGAAATTCCACCAACGTTGCCTCAGAAAGATTCTATGTATCCGCTGGGAAGATCGCCGCACCAACGCCAGTATCCTCATGGACGCCAGTGCAACTAATATCAAGGCAATGGTAATGCAAAACCAACTCCGCTGGGCTGGCCACTGTATTAGAATGTCGGACAACCTTCTCCCCACAAGTACTGCTTATACAACTAACACATGGTTTGAGAACACATGGTGGTCATAGAAAACGATTCAAAGACACTGCTAAACATTACTTGAAGAAAGGCCAAATTGACATCAATACCTGGGAACGTTTGGCTGCGGACCGGCCACTTTGGCGCCGTAGCACCAGACAACGGCCAAATGTGAGACAAACCGTCTACTTCATGAGGCGGAGAAACGGCTGAGGAGAAATAATTGGGAGATGTCTCAACATCTCCACGTCTCCGTTCCATCTGACGTCTCCTAACCACACCACAATAAGATATGCAGATCAATAATTGGGCTCTTGGACAACGTCAGGACACATGATCGACTTTTGGAAGACGTCATCTTCGTTTCGAGAGAGCGATGATGATGTCACCCTTTCTAGATCACATTAAAAAAACATGTGGGCCTAGTCTACATAATATATAGAAATATAGGATTTGGACATAGGTTAAATAGCGAACAAATGTACGTAATTTAAGTGCTTTCTGTTTGAAGAATTTAGATAGACTTGTTATATGTTTTACAAGACAGATTCCTGAACACAAGATCGTTGAAATACCTTGTGTTGCAATCTGTCCGAGGTTGCCCCTATATTTGCTATATATGCTTGGACTAAGAGAGTGAGTTTCAAGCCTAGTTTTCAGAGTACTTAATAACACTTTGTATTAACATTGCAGATCAACTTACTGGCATCCCTGTTCCTGAACTGGACTGTAAGCCACTATCTTCCGGTGGCTTTCACTACCTAGGATTCATGAACAAAACCGAATCAGGTCGGACATGCCAACCCTGGCGTAGTAGGAAGGTGAGAAGTAATATATAGGCTATTTACGATTTGAATATCGGCGTTTCATTTTTTATTTCGTGGTAATTTTGTTGTGGTATACTTTTTGAAGTCGAGTGATGACGATGATGATGAGACGATGAGTGAAGTTGACAACGATGAAGATAATGATGATAAAACAAAATATAATTAAGGACTGACAACATGAACCGCTTCCTATTATTTGCCCATAATGTTTGGTAATAAAGCTATTAATAAATACATCAAAAGAGTGATAATTTGGACCACGAATTGTTGGGAATAAACTCATTAATACTGAAATGAAATGGTGACTATAGTTTTAAACGAGAATGTTAGTCCAAATGTAGACTCGGTTGTAGCAGATTGTGTTTATATGTTGCATATAGGTTTATAAGTTATAGTAAATATATAAAACAAAGATGACCAATATTATTGGATTGGAACCACTACCGTCGGGCAGGTAAATACGTAAGCTTGTTGCCCGAACTGGTTTGACAGCTTCGAAAAACGCACTGTGCCAGCGGGCAGGTGCTAGTGGCAAACCATGGAGCAATATGAATCACTATGACCGTGTCAAAGCAAAAGAAATCAGTCTGGTTGTCATTAACCTAATCGACTTGTGAAATCATTTGACTGGCTGTCATTAACCTAATCGACTTGTGAAGTGCTTTGTAAATGGTTGCATTCTTCCGTTGGGCTCAAGTGTTAGTTTACTATTATCTTTCTCGCTCCACAGCCACATAACCATGTTTGCGGAGCGGGCGGACCGGGCAACTTCTGCCGTAACAGCTGGGGTCCTGGTGTCCGCTGTCCAAGCAGAAAAAGGCCCTGGTGCTACACAACGGATTCAAAGAAGGAATGGGAATACTGCAGCCCTATTCCGACGTGTGAGTTTGATGGTAAGTATAGAGACTCCGTTCTTTTCAACGTTAAGTATATAAGAGTATGTATATAATATATATATATTATATCAACAACAAGGAAGGTTTTATTTAAGTTTTATTTGCCAAACGGTCTGCTGAGTTCCGGCCTAGATATTAGCGTATAATCCGAATATCAATTTTCTTTCTCAACATTTAACTTTGGAGATTTCGTGTAATTTGCAAAGGAAGAGAGGAACCATCACACATTCCTCCAAACAGGCGCCTCGAAAGGATTCGCTATAGCAAAAACCTGGGGACCGTCTCAATAAGATGTTAAGTGCTCTTAACGCCGATTTTGATCCATAAAATCGAAATTCACTTTACGTAGGACCAAAATGAAAATTGCGTTTCGTTAACATTTCATCCCGGTTCCGGTCTACAGAAATGCACCTAGAAAAGCAAATTTATAAGAGTACGCCATGCCACACTTTAAAACAAAGATATGCATGATAAACAGGTATTATTCAGTAACTGGTATTTTAAAGCGACATGATCAGTTCGTGGCTTTTTTGTGTGCAAAATAATGTTATACGGTATAAATTACACCTGTTATAGCGTACTGACCGTCCAACAATGTTTTCATGTCCCATTTTGGTTTTTTGAAATAGACGTAGTAAGGGGCCGCTTACTCACTGTACATATCGACCACGAGGCGTTTTCGAAACCGTTGTAGGCGTGGCTAAAAGCCAAGAAGGAAATGCATGATCATGTAATGCAGTATCACGTGAACACAAGTTAACGGGTTGCACGTGCTGCCGTGTCGTGTATTTGTTGTCATTCGTAATGGTATGAAGTCAGATTTTGTTTTATGAATGCAATTTGTATGGGTGGGTGTTTTTTTCTCCAGGATTGTTACATTTGTAAAATAAAAAAACATGGTATATAATTATTTGTGGTAATATGGTGTGTGCACATAATAAGACCAGACAAGAGACATCCTGTTATTAGAAAACCTTTATAGCCAATAACTAACTGCCATATCCGCCATTTATCTTAGTATCCCAATTTGTGATTTTACTTCCAAAATAAAAAAGTCTTTTCATATCCCAATTTTAATTTTTTTAAAATTTTATGCCTATATGGAAGAATTTATTTAATAACTTATGTTTTACCTCCTGCATAACTATTCATGCAACGTTACATTTACAAGATAAACTGTGTTATCATGAACGCCATGGTGGATTGCGAGCGTCACATGTAGATCCAGCCCTGTTAGGTCAAGACCTCGCTCTACCGGAATTTGAGTGACAACGCGGCGATTTGAATGACAGCGTCGGGATTCTTATAAACATTCAACGTTTAACATTACGAAGGCAGTTCTGTTTCGTTAAAACATGTAGTGGCAGTCATGACGCTACAATAGCTATAACTTATACTGATTTTGCAATGAAAATAAAAAGCCATGAAGTGATCATGTCGCTTTAATTGAAGTCCACTTTCATGCAAATATCCATTTGCCCACAGCCAAGTAAGTCTTCCAAAAGATAGCAATTAAAATTATGCTAAACAATGACTTGTTTACACTACATTAGCGTCTTGACCCGTTGACATTTGCAGTGCAGTTTACGGCTTTGCAAAGGTCAAGGTTGTTGTGATATTTAGTAATCGGTGTCTGGGCACATTTAGGCTGAATCTAATTTAAATTGCACTCAGTTCCCTTCATTGTGTTTTAGTCGACGACACAATTTCAGTTTAAGATGTTGGCGCTCTCTGCAATCTTGTACATTTTCGACAGCGACGCTCCCGCTAAATGTTTACACTGTGTGTGTGGCACCGAAATAATACGACGGTTACTCCTATAAGACCACGTTTTAAATATTCGCACTGCGTGCAAAAAGTCATAATTTGTTGACAAATGATCGGTGGGTCGTATTTTCAAACACCGTGGCATGTTTTAAGTAGGTTTTGCCAAACTCTACCAACTGTATAAATGATCCCAATTTCTACAAATTGAAATATATAATATGTTACATTATAACTAATTTAGAAACTGCAAAGTCTTGATTTTTAGTTTATTGAAAGAGGCATCGTCAACTGAAAGTAAAAAAACATACAAGCATTTTCCCATAGCTATAGCTTTAGCCGCGTCACTGATTAACAATGCGACTTCGCAGAGAGAATATTTAAAGTCTATGCAATACAAAAGTGCCCGGGCAGGGTAGTAGTACTTGTAGTACATCAATATATTTCGAAAATGCTACACAACAATATTCGTGATTGTAGCACCCGATTTGTGTTTAATTACCTTTTTACTTACAAGGACCATTCGAACTTTAGCTGATTTCCTTTAACCATAAAACTTCAAATTGCATTTGTAGGCCTACACGTTTTAGAACAGTCGGTACCTTTTAACTATGCTTAAACCGATTAAATGAATTGTTGAATTTTGTTACGCTCAAACCAAATGGACTAAGCAGACATAACGACGACACACATTAATTATTGGCTGGCAAATGGTTGACATAAACAAATAATAATGAGTACATGTCAGGTCCATGCGCTAGATCTAGATGTTTGCATCTTACCCAGATAACATATTTAAGATAACATATAAAACACTGCTATAACATATATGTTAACCTAATGATTTTCCACAATATATTTATGTACTGGGAACTATTATTTTTGAAAGCCATAGTATTTATAAGACTTATATGTGCGTCATTAACCATTTTATTTTTGCAGCTGTCTGCACGCCAAACCCCTGCCAACACGGTGGATATTGCAGACGATATGTCTACTCTTACGTTTGTGCATGCGTTAGTTACGGGGGAACAAACTGCACCATACCGATTCGTTCATGTCATCCAAATCCATGCAAAAATGGTGGAATTTGCCACGCGAACCGCATATATAAGCCCTTCTTCTGCATATGTTTTAATGGATTCACTGGAAAGACTTGTACCGACCGGCCAACTATTCTTTAAATTTCAGCTGGATTGCATGTTATTAGTGAACGTTTGAACTCACACGTTTTGACATTCTAAATGTTGGCTGTTGGCTTTTCTTTGCTGATTAAAGAATAAATATCATCCTGAGTTTGAATTCTTCATAGCAAGTTGTTTATTTTGGAAAGGCTGTCTGCATGACATGCTTATTTGATTAATGTAATATGTCTTAAATATAATTTAACTTTAAGAAACAATAATATTGAGAGTAACCAAAATGTATGTGTGCCCCATTTGAGTGTTTTATTTCCTGTTTGCAACTCTTCAGGTATAATCGTCACAACAACACAAATCTTACATGATACTGACATTACAAATGTATCCTTCCGGTAAGTCTTACCCGCCAACCAGAAACTGATACAATTAAGCTGAATAATCATGTTATATTTTAAGATGTATAACCATCATCAGTATGGTATAAATCTTCATTATAAATTACGATACATACCAACAAACAATTTAACGTTACAAGAATGTTACCTTGTAACGTTACAATAACGTAAAAAATGAAAGTTTTCTATCCGTTATTAAAACGTTACCTGGTAACGTTACAGGGTAACCTATAGGGAACTTTCGGGGAAACCTTTATTAATGTAGTAAAAACAGTACACCTGCCGTTCTTTCTTCTGTTATGTTTATTATTCATCATTAACAAATGAATTATACACATTAATCTAAGCTATCTAGTTGTTGTCCTGCTGCTCGATATCTGCCTGCCTTTGGTCTTATTCATCTCGTTGAAGCCTACACATATGATATTATGTAAAATCTGCATAATAGACTTGGTTGCATGAAATGGTCAGGCGACATGACCATCACTTTTACATGCCTTGCAAACAAAGAATAAGAAACCTAGTGTCCATCTTAAAATGATTCAGTCTGTTTGATTTTATTTGTAGTACTTTATAACTAATGTCCAACATTGTTTTTGACATAAACTATCAAGTACTGCAAGCGGGCTACAACCCATATACGTTCTACTGAAACATTGTTTGTCATATTTTGATAACTTGTAATGTTAACAGTTAAAACGTACAGTCTAAACATGCAAAATAAGTTTACTTTGCAATATTGCCGAAACCAGTTGAGTTAAATGCATTAACCTTTGACGTTGAGTGAGTTACTTTCTGTTATACTATGTTCGAATCAGTAGCCTTCCTGTCAAAAATTACTACCTATTGCCCGTATATATATATATATTATATATATATATATATATATAATATATATATAATATATATAAAGCGTTTCGATTGTTTTCTCGAGGTTGTGAAAACTATATCATTATGCCGACTGGCACTTGTTACATTATCAACAACATCAACGTTTTATAATGCACGTAGGGGCTGTACTTGATAAAAACCATCGCCATCTCCAGAACATTGTGCCTGATCAGTCAGTGCTGCTGCCATAAGTCGTCAATAGTTGACAGGTTTGCATCATCGCCAGGCGCAGACACCTGAAAAAAGCACAATAAAAAGGTGTTATAATATGTACTGTGACTAACAACGTTGAAATCAGTAGGCTCAGTTCTTAAACATGCCCGCATTCCTTCACCCCACTGGCGTCGAAGGCATTAATCCCACAGCGATGCTGTGGAGATTACTCTAAGGAAACTGGGTGCGGATGCATGGGCACAGACTAACCCGTGAAATTGGGTATAACTCATTTGCGAGGTCGCAAGTGTGCTAATCCGGTATGCATGAGCACCGCATAGGCTCGATTTTAGGCTGTTGGTCGCACTGCGATCGCCTATCTCTAGGCTCACTAGCTAGGAGGTGTAACTCTTAGGCGGTAGTGAAAAATGGCGGCCAAGGTAGTTTGGAGAAGACAAAACAGGAAGAATTTGAGGCGAAATCGGGTATTCCAGGATAGGAAAAATCCACTAGATATATACGACGATATGGAGTTATACGACAAGATTAGTTCTCGTCGTCACAGTATCCTTACAATCGTGGATGAACTGCGAGACGACTTAGAGTACCTCGACCCACTACAAAGCTCCTTGCCGGCTATTCTGTAAGTTATAATAGTGGCATTGTGGATGTATGCGACAGGTTGTTTGCAGAACTTGGTGGCTGAGACCATCCGTATCGACCAGTCAACCACATCCCAAACCATCCACCGTGTGATCAACGCTTTGGTCGCTCGGATGCATGAGTGGGTGCAGCTGCCGACGCAACAATAAGCCGATCGGCAGATGGCGAAGTTCTTCCGGCTAGCAGGATTCCCCACATCGACGGGACCCACGTCCGCACGAGCACGAATATGTCAATAGGAATACTTTTTACTCGATAAACGTCCAGGTAACGTGTGATTTATCATAATAGTTTACATTTTCTAAAACTATTATGCAGTGCGACTCTATTGTGCGTGGTGTGTGTGTGTGTGTGTGTGTGTGTGTGTGTGTGTGTGTGTGTGCGTGCGTGCGTGCGTGCGTGCTTGCGTGTGTGTGTGCGTGTGTGTGCTACCTCGTGAAAGATCTATCGCAACAGTACCTCTTAAATGATTGCAGAGTTACAATCCACTCACACACTCAGAAATGCCTAAAGACGTGGAAACGTCCGATTGTTTGTAGCTATGTTCAAGGCACGCCTGAAGATTCGTTTCGACACGCATACAATATCTTTTTTCTCGTAGCACTGTTTAACAATCGTACTGATGAGCGTCACAATACTACTCCCATCAACGACAGAAGTTCCGTTCAAAGTGTTGGCACACTAATTTATGCAATCTGGAACTCTAAACGTGTTAATGGCGACGCCACGAGTGTTGAATGCAGGCTGCGCAACATTTTTTCTGAAGGATTATATGCCATTCCCAAGTCTTTATATTACACGAAATGACTGTAAGCAACGCAATGAAACAAAAGCTCTAGGCCTACCTGCTGTTAAATGAAATACACGTCGAAATATGTAAGGCGACGTTCGTTCGCTCGCATAAAGATGTACTCTGTAATGTAATACTCTTTGTGGGGCGTACAATTTGTGCAGCTAGCTCAATATCAATGATTCTATGATGCAACCATTGCCTGTTAGTTGTTTTGTGGTTTCGTTTTCATATTGAACTTGCGATATGTCTACTCTTTGGTTGCAGGTCTTCCTATCTGAGTACGCGACACAACACGTTTGAGGACACGATGCGAGGGAAGTGGTGCACCCCACGCAGATCTAGTATAATAAAACATTATTATAATCTCGTAGTTGTCTGAGTAGACTACAGGTTTATTATGGTACAACGGCCTGTGCGACATTCGGGTACTTTTTATGTAAGATGCATGTCATGTAAAATTAGAAAAAGAAGCAGAACGTGAAGAAGCTGACTGGTGTAATATAGTTACAGGAAACTCAACATTAACTGTTGGGTTAGTGTATCGGAGTCCAAACATAAGCATGGAAGAGAATGAAAAAATACATAACGCTATCAAAGAAGTGAGTAAACGGGACTGTATTATTATGGGGGATTTTAACCATGGGCATATAGAGTGGACATCTCTGGAGAGTACTGGGAGAGAGGATCAAAGTTTTTAAATTTGGTACAAGATGTAACGAACATTTTTTTGAGCTTACACAAGGAATTTGTTGATAATGTCAAGATATGTGAGCCACTGGGGTGTAGTGATCACAACCACGTATATTTTAACATCCAAGTAAAGGGAGAACGGAATAGAAAAATAATGTACAGGAAATATTTTCACAAAGGAAGATCTAAGTCATGAGGGAATATATAGCAAAGATAGACTGGAATAACACACTGAAGAATAAGACGGCAACAAAATGCTGGTATATCTTAAAGAGTGAAATTGACTGCATCGTCGACAAATTTGTCCCTTTGGAAAAACAGGGGAAACGGTCAAAGAAGAAACACTTATCGAAGGAAGCCATTAGAAAAATCAAGTACAAGCAAATGATGTGGAAGAAATATAGATATACTGTAAGTGAAGAAGACTATGCCATTTATAAAGAAGCACATTAATCAAGCTACAGCTGAAATGAGAAATTCAAAGAAAAGCTACGAACAAAAATTTGCTTTTAATATCAAACATGACAACAAGAGTTGTTATGTGTGTGTTCGAAGTAAACAGAAAGTTCACTTGGCTGATTTTCTTGTTAAAAATAAATTGATAAACTCATCTCAATATGGGTTTTTAAAAGCGATGTCACGCTTAACAAATATATCACATTTTTTGGAAGGTGTCACAAAGTGGGTAGATGAGGGATCACCAGTAGATATAATCTACTTATATTTAAAAAAAGCCTTTAATAAAGTGTCACATCAAAAATTACTACTTAAACTAAAGGCCCATGGCATAGGAAATGGAATGATTAACTGGATAGAAAAATGGGTTATTGACAGAAGACAAAGAGTAGTAGTTGATGGGGAGGTTTCAAACAGTAAATCGGTTTTGAGTGGGGTACCGCAGGGATCATTATTGGGGCGTAGTTTATTCTTAATATATATCAATGATTTGGATGATGACATAACAAGCAAGGTGTAGAAAATTGCGGGCGACACAAAAGTGTTTAGGGAAATTAAAAGTGATGCAGATTAACAGCATTTACAAGATGATATTAATAAATTGACAGAATGGTCTGAGAAGTGGCAAATGCTGTTTAATTTTGGGAAGTTTAAGTGCACACACAGGACATCGGAAATGATGCACAATGTACAACGGGTGATACTGTACTAAATACTACTTGAATGGAAAAGGACTTAGGGTTAACTATTAGCGCTGACATGAAGGTATCAGAGCAGTGTGGAATTGCAGCAGCGAAGGGAAGTAAAATTATTGGATTAATTAGGCGAAAATGTATGGTACAATAAAAAGAACTAATAATACCGTTATATTAAACAATAGTTAGTCCTCATTTAGAATATTGTATATAAGCATGGAAGCCATATCGCAAGAAGGATATTGATATGCTAGAAAGAGTACAAAGGAGAGCAACCAAAATGATACAAAAACTCAGGAATATTAGTTATGATATTCGTCTAAAAGAATGTGGTTACAACACTAGAAACCAGAAAATTGAGAGGAGTTCAGATTGAGGTGTATAAAATATTGAATTGTTATGAAAATATTGACAGAAATATGTTTTTCTCGGTCAAGGAAGAGAGAAGGACTACAGGACATGGAGTTACATTAGCAAAGATGCAGTGTAGTCTAGATATTAGAACATTTTAATTTTCACAAAGAACAGTAAAAGAATGGAACAGATTATCAGCTGATTGTGTAGGTATTAGTAGTGTTAAAATATTTAAAAATAAAATTTACATATACCGAAGACGGGCGGGATATACTGAGATAGATAGGTTGGACTCTCGATAAGCCAAAGGGCTTCCTAGTCTACCTGCCGTATAGAGATGAATCTCTAGGTAGCAATGTTGTTACATCTTGTTAAATGTTTGTGGCGTATAGCACCCGTTAGCCTCAACAATGTCAGTCTCTGGCCATTAATTTGTATATCAAATATATCAGGCGTCCGGGCGTATTAAATCCGGGCCGTTGGCTTGCCAGTTGGATGCGCTAACCACTACACTACCCGCGCCTCTCGTAACGAAGTTTCAAATGTAGGAGCATTTGAGGTTGGTTTGCATTCCACACAGGTGCCTAAATCGTTTCGGAAATGGCACATCATTCATATTCTTGTTCTCAGTCACAGTCCACTGTATATGGCACATATGTCGATGAGTTGTCAATATCTCAAGATTTTCACCTATGCCCATGCAAGTAGAAGTTTAGGCAGTATCTAAATTAACATGCTACCATCTTGTCACATCATGTGCAGTAGTCATTGAATGACCTGTGGTGGTAGTTGTCATGGTAACTCAATAACACAAACGTTTTGTAGTGCAGTGTAGACATGTAATGTGTAACAACTGAAAAAATAGTCACCTGTTTCAGTAGATAGCACACATAACAATATTGACAGTTCAGCAGAATAAAGATAGCCCAACAAAATAAAGATAGCCCACCAGAACGTAGACTGCCCACCAGAATACAGATGGCCCACTTGAAAGTAGAAGGCCGACCATAGCAACATGACAGAATGTTAGCTAGCTAGGCCTTGTAGCGAAGTAAGCGCCCTCATCACCATGGCACAATGTCAGAGTGTAGGCCTTGATGGAAGTGAGGGCGAAGTAGCCGACCTGATCACCACGGCAGCATGTCAGGGTGGTAGGCCTTGATGAAAGAGATGGCGAAGTAAACATCCTCATCACCACGACAACATGTCAAGGTAGTAGGCATTGATGGATGAGAGCGCAATGTAGATGACCCAGAAATAACCACGAAAGCGGCCGGCAGCAACTTCACCGTCTTGTTCTTGCCACCCAGTTCACTGCCGACGAACTGAAGCAGACAACACACACATGACTGCTTGTAGCTTAAAGGAACATGCAACCATAGTGTTGAAAATGCGTTAAAATCCCTCAAATTCCCAAATGCCATTAAAGTTAGAATGTTGTAACATGTGTATTTGTTTTAAATTTTATAAGAATGTTATACATCATAAAATTTATCTTGAAACGTACATTTTCACTGACAATGGGCGCTGCCATTGTTGCCCATTTCACGAAAAACTCACGAAGAGTAACGCGAGAGAATGCGTGAGTGTGACGTAGACTGTCCACAACTCTCAGCGATATAGGCGGTGCGCAATATGTAAACACTAGCACAGCGACATGATTTGAGTTGTTTTTATGAGTCTTGTGATAATGAAATGCATGGATGTCAAGCATACGGATGCCAAACCAGAGCAGGAGAAGGGTCAGTGAAAGGAAAGAGAGTTTTCCAAATGCCAATAAATTCTCTGCGAAGCGCGAGTTGGCGATGAAATGGCGCCACAATATTGGTACGGGTCATACTGTGGAAAAATGCAATTTCAAACGGAAAATGGTTTGCCGTGACCATGTCACCATTGATCTGGAACACAGGTTGCTTGGCTTGGGTGAAAGACGACTGTTGAACGAAGGTACTGTCCCCATTGAATTTGTGCACAGAACGAAAAGTCCGGGGCCGAAGGGTCGGTGTTGTTATGGCACGCGAAGAGCGGTCTCGCAAAAGGGACGAACATAATGTACGCAAATACTATAAATGGGGTACTATAATATCATTCAATATATTTCCTTGATAATAATATAAATGTATGATTAGCAAGATATTCACTGCCCGACGGTCGACTGGAATAATTAGTTAGATAAACGATTTGTTTACATGTGAACGTGGGCGATAAGAACAGTTATTAAGCTCCGTCGAACCGATCAAGTCCAAGTAGGAATGCGCGATTGCCTTTGTTGCAGTCTCTACTTGAGCATCGTTATTCTGTGTCCTATTCTTTATGAATATTTATATTGTAAGGGACGCCGTGTTTCTATATTTAACGCTCTGTAAGTGTAATTAAATGGATGGATTGATCTCAGACTCAGTGGGTGAAGAGTTCGTTTTGTTTTGCCCACCCGAGGCGCTAGCGGTTGTGGAAGTGTGACGTCACACACCCACAGGCGAAATGTCCAAAATGTCAGCCTCCAGGGAGGTTCACTAATTATCCTTAAAACTGCATAAATCATTTCAGAAAAAAATAACAAAATATGGGGTATGATTCAATAAACATTGTTTAATGGTTTGAGCAATTTTTTGGGTTGCATGTTCCTTTAACAGACAACACACACACACACATGTCACATGACTGCTTGTAGTTTAGCAGACAACACACATGTCACATGACTGCTTGTGGCTTAGCAGACAACACACAAGTCACATGACTGCTCTGCATCAAGAAATCTCAAGTAATCAAGATTAGTAAATCAATAAATCCGTGTTATATATTAATGTTTATAATCATTTCATGATTTTTGTAGACATAAACATTTAATTAAAAAATAATTTATTTTAAATAAATATGTATTTATTTGTATTGTATTTTATAACTGATGTGTAACATTGTCACTGAGTGTGAATGTGTGGAATATAAGTATATGATTGCCTGTTTAATTACTGTTTTTATGAATTTGTACTGACCAAACAACAATGTTTTCTTCTTCGAGATATTCACTAAACTATTTTGTAGCGGTGTATGACTATATGTGTTCTTAATCGATGCGAGTGTGCTGTCGCCCAATAAACTTCTCTAACATGCTGTGGGGCCTGAATCTTCTGTGCTTGTCGATGTTGACTGCGCTATGCTGGAGAGCTGAACTTGCATCGGTTCGAAAGCATAGTGTAGTGTAATAGATAAGGCAGATCGTTGACAAGATGATCATTAATATTATTTTGTCTGGCCTTAGTGGGGCATGCACTGGATAGTGGATACATTCGTTTCATGGTTTGTCAGAAGTTGCTTAGCCCAAGTTAATTATTTAGACAATGTCAACGCAATATTATGCTAACATGGTATATGATGAATACTTAAAGTACAGTTGAATAGTTAATACACATATTATTTTATTAAAGTCATACGTGTCCATGAGTGTGAGAATAAAACTGGTCATAATGCTAAATATTAACTAACACTATTGTCAATAATGAATGTTAACATCATCAAGTGATACCAAAATCATTTGTAGGACATATCATAGTAAGATGGTAGCAAGAACACAATTCTGGTTAATAAACTACGTGACACAGGTTTACAGGTATGATAAGGTTTCTTGTTCAAGTCACATCAAATTTCCAAATTTGCTGTACTGTCTTTGTTATTTGACTACACTTTGTCTTCGAGCCTACATACGTTCAGCTCTTCAACATAGTGCAATCAGAATCAATGGCAACACAGAAGAGTCAGGCCCCACAACGTGGAAGAGGACTTTAATTGGCGACAAGGTACACGCAGCAGTTATTAATACATGTAAGCATATCCAAGTCTAAATTAACATACGTTGATATACTTAACGTGATGATGCCTTGCCCTTGGCGACATCGATGTTGCCACAATAAGGGATTTATAGTTAAGTATGTCTTAGTAAAGACAGTAAAGTGAGATATCGAATTGCTTTCACCACAGTTTGCCATCTGGTCATTCCAAGGAAAGGCCGATTAAGCTACTCCTTCGTCTTCGATCATCTTAATTACTTTCTATCATATGGGATGTCCGGTTATCCGGGGGAGGGACGAATAAGTTACTCATTAATTGCTTTATACACATTACTACGGCTGTCCACTCTCATGAATGTTTCCGGCTGTCCTTCCCCTCGTGTCATTGTATAATGACTATAACAATAAATATAATTATTATATTACTTTATAAGCTCAATTAATCCCATTTACTTACACACCAGTTTTTAGCTTTAAATAATACAATATTCTTACTAAAAATTTCTAACCTTACTTAATCCCTTAAATACATATCCTTTAATTAAACACGGTGGATGTACGTTACAATGGGACCACTGTGTATCACAACCTTGTGATGGACAAACAGGCCTTGCCACTTTCATTCACTTAAGTTATGAGAAGGACAACGTTATGCAAATATGCTTAAGTACCTTTCTGATAAACTGCAAACTATGTATTTCGAGAATAACATTTCATCAAGTAGCTAAATACATAAAAATGAAAACAATCTTAAATTAAAAGCTTGAGTCAATATTCGTTATTCAAATAATACATGGGATGAAATACTCATTACTCACTATACCTATCGTGTACAGTACTCGTACTTGTTACTCGAGTACCTTAGTGGGGTACTTGCCCCAGTGATGATTTATCTCCTGTATACACACCGTAGACAAGATAAACGATTTTGGAGTGCAAGCATATTTGCTATTTCTGCAGTTTAGACCCGCATCTCGAAAATAATAATCACCTATTGTGACCAAACTTCGCATGGTGTATCTACTACTGCATTTTAGATTTTACTTGACAACAGTTTATGCCACTTAATATACTTATATACGAGCAGAAACACGTAAATTGCTTATCTGCGCCTATATTCAAATAGCTGCTTCTCATTGGAAGTATCTACTTCGTCGCGTCGTCCGTCCCATCACACAATTCACCATTTTGACGTGTTGTCAGTGTAGGCCGACATTGAATACAAGTCGCCTCCGCCAGACATACTGTAATGTACATCCACTATAGTCACTATCAGGATATGATGGGATGGACAACCGGAAACATTCTTGTGAGTGGGCTGTCGTACTGACCTGTGAATAAAGCAATTAATGAGTAACCTAATCGTCCCTTCCCCGGATAACCGGATATCTAGTTATGACAGAAGTCATTAAGATGATTGAAGAACTAGTTTAATCGGCCCTTCCTCCGTTGCCTTGCAATACAACCGGGCTGGCAAAAGTGGCTGGAAGAGCCAATCAGAAGAGGCCAAAATGGCGTTTGGCAATCTGCTGATCTGCGATTAAACGTGTGTACTCTTATACTAACTTCTTATTTCTTTTATATCTACTTGCTTATATTATATAGCGATTGGAGGAAAGAATGACCATTGTTAAAGGTTTACATAAAAAGATAGGTGCCGTAAGACCCATGACTTATCAAATAATAAACATTAGTAGCTCCTCAGTCCTCAGGAGGCTGAACTCCTGAAGGGGCAACAAACCGGAACTGTTAAGTTCAGCTCTCCAGCATAGCGCAGTCAACGTCGACAAACATAGAAGATTCAGGCTTCACAGCTTGGGAGAGAAGTTTATGGCGGCATTCAATAAGGATGATCTGTACGTCAATGGTAATATCAGTTTATACAGTTATTGTGAACATGTGTTAGGAGTATTAAGGTTCCTGTGATATGACATTATTAGTGAATTAGGTGGCTCTCAGTAAAGGCTATTCAAATGATACATTGAAATGCCTCCATATAATGACATCCGGAGGAAGGGCCGATTAAACTAGTTCTTCAATCATTTTAATGACTTCTGCATAACTAGATATCCGGTTATCCGGGGATGACGATTAGGTTACTCATTAATTGCTTTATTCACATTTATACGGCTGTCCACTCGCATGAATGTTTCCGGTTGTACTTCCCCTCATTTCCTAATAATTACTATAACAATTAATATTTCCGGTTTCCGTTGACCTCTCTGCTACCTGTTTTATCCCATTTATTTCCACACCGATTTCTACCATTAACTAATACCATCTTATACTTATCATAACAGTTTTTAACTTGATCAATCCAATATACTCATAACTATTTATAATATTAAACAATCCAATATATAAACATCCTTTAATTAAACACCGTGGATGTTCGTTACGTAACGTACACCCACCGTGAGTAATTAAAGGATCTTTACATATTGGATTGATTAAGGTTAGAAACAGTTATAGTGAATATACTGGACTGATAAGGTTAGGAAGTGTTATAGTGAGTATATTGGATTGATAAGGTTAAATACTGTTATAGTGAGTGGATTGATCAGGTTAGAAACTGTTATAGTGAGTATATTGGATTGATCAGGTTAGAAACTTATAGCGATATTGGTTTGATAAGATAACCGCACATCTACTTATGACATAAGTCGTTATGATGATTAAGAACTAGTTTAATCGGCCCTTCCTCCGGATGCCCGGATGTCAACCAATGGAGGCAGCAATTCAGTGTATCATTTTAATTGCCATTTCTGAGGCACACCTAACTATAATTAACTAATAATGTGATATTACAGAGACCTAAATATTTCCAACGCATCTTCACAATAACTATATAAACTAATATTACATTATACTTACAGATCATCATAATTGAATGCTAGCATGTGTTTTAATCGATGCGGCAGTGCTGTCGCCAAATAAACTTCTCTCCCACGCTGTGGAGCCTGAATCTCCTGTGCTTGTCGATGTTGACTGCGCTATGTTGGAAAGCTGAACTTGCATCGGTTCGAATGCATAGTGTCGTCTAACAGATAAGGTAGATCGATTACAAGATGATCATTAATATTATTTTGTCAGGCTTCAGTGGGGCATGCACTGGATAGTGGATACATCCGTTTCATAGTTTGTCGGCAGTTGCTTAGCCCAAGTTAATAATTTAAACAATGTCAATGCAATATTCATACCTGTCCATGAGTGTGAGAATAAAACTTGTCATAACGCTAAATATTAACTAACACTATTGTCAATAATGAATGTTGATACCCAATTCCTGTGTAGGACATATCATAGTAAGATGGTAACAAGAACACCATTCTGGTTAATAAATTGTGTGACAAAAGTTACCGGTATGATAAGGTTTCTTGTTCAAGTCACATCAAATTGTCAAAGCTGCAGAGACATATAACAACATCTCGCGTAGCGATCGACTGCCTTTGTTATTTGACTACTCTTTGTCTTCGAGCCTACATACGTTCAGCTCTTCAACATAGTGCAATCAGAATCAATGGCAACACAGAAGATTCAGGCCCCACAACATGGAAGAGGAGTTTAATTGACGACAACGTACACGCAGCAGTTAGCAATACATGTATTCATATCCAAGTCTAAATTAACATCAGTTGATATACTTAATGTGACGATGCCTTGCCCTTGGCGATATCACTGTTGCCATAATAAGGGATTTATAGTTAAATGTGTCTTTGTAAAGACAGTCAAAGTGAGATATCGAATTGCTGTCACCACAGTTTGCCATCCGGTCATTCCAAGGAAGGGCCAATTAAGCTACTCCTTCGTCTTCGATCATCTTAATTACTTTCTATCACATGGGATGTCCGGTTATCCGGGGGAGGGACGAATAAATTACTCATTAATTACTTTATTCACATTACTACGGCTGTCCACTCTCATGAATGTTTCGGGTTGTCCTTCCCCTAGTGTCATGGTATAATGATTATAACAATAAA
>JAODUO010000760.1:247500-265000 GCA_025642075.2 Ridgeia piscesae | reverse complement strand
CGAGGACGATGCGAGTGTGGAATGGGATTGAAATGCCGCTGAGAAGAAGGTTGAAAATCTTGATGCGAGTTCGTGGATGTTGTTGTTAATTGGCAGATAGTGGGACTTTCTTCGCTGCAGCAGTCCGTTTAATAGACGATACATATATATATATATATATATATATATATATATATATATATATATATATGATATTTCCAGATTTATGGCACTTTATAAATGTTCTTATTCTTCTTCTTCTTATATATATATATTATATATATATATATATATATATATATATATATATATTTATTAATTATCATACAAAACTGTTAGAATATAATCATATTATATATATATATATATATATATATATATATATATAAATATACATGTGTATAAGGACACATAGTTTTTATATAGTTTGATTATATACATCAAAATTCTGATATATATGTATGTATGTATGTATATATATATATATATATATATATATATATATATATATATATATATATATATATATATATACATATGTATAAGTGATGTTGATGTATATAATCAAACTATATACATACTATATACATATTACATATAATCTTCGCAAATGTTGCTCGACTTACTCTAGATACTGATAACGTGTGCACAGACAACACTATCTACGGGAATTTGGTAAACAGTGTCATTATTTACTCGTTAGTTTCCATAGGCGTGATGAATTTAATACGACCTGTCAACGCGTACTCCATCATTGCGCCTGGTTCTGTTGATCGGCTTACACGTGTCACTCGTGTGTGATTATATTCTAACTATTTAATCTTATTTACAAAGAAAACAGGATCCGGTGTCTCTTTCCACATGTGAGAATCTCAGTTATACAATATATTATAAATTTGGTTATAGTCTTTGCGAATATATTTATGTTCCATTGCCATTAATTTAGGAAATGAATAGTTTTAAAACATTACATTACAGTCATATGCAAATTGACCAACACTAATACACGTTGGATGAATTATGTACCAAACCGATTTTTAATAATGTTACTGTGCATAGTTGTAGTGTGAATGACACATTTTATATTAATATAATAGCCTAATTATAATATGGTAGTACTTTATGATTAATAATTATTGATAATGGGTACTGCCTTCTGCAGATTCTCAAAAGAAAAGAAAAGACCAGAATGCTGAGCAAAGTGGATCCAAGCCCTTAGGAGAAAGGACTGCACATCAACATCAGGCAGCTATCTTTGTAGTGATCATTTCGAGGAGAAATGTTTTGTAGCCCTGACAACAAACACTCAGATTATTGCAGATGGGAATATGCCATCGTCTCGTCATGAAATGACCAAACTAATTCTGTCTAGGGGGACATGAAAAGGAAACTGTGGTCATTTTAAGGAAACGTGTTACTTTGACACCCCTTCTATTTTGTTGTAGTTTGCCTAATTTTAATTATTCATTGTTATTACTATTGATATACAGTATAAGTAGTTAGTTGACTATCTTAATATTACTACTTTTCTACCTTTCTACCTTTTCTACTACTGTTGTTAGTAATGTTGGCTGCTCTGTTTTGTTGTTGTTTTCCCTATTCTCTCATCCACTTTGCATGGTCTGTTTTTTTATCTGTGAAATTGTTATTAATTATGTATGTTTGGGTGTTGTCGCCAATGTCTTTGGAGGACGGACTTCAGTTGGTTGACTTTTTTGTAAAACACCACAACAATTGTGGATCTGGTAGAATAACAAATTAATTAGTACTAAGCTGTACTCACCCCTCACACAGTGAGACACTGTATACTAAGTATAAGCCTGTTGATTTGATTCATACTGGCATATTAGTGAGGCAACTGTTTGAACACATTTTACACAATTAAACAATACTGGCTAACTGATGTCAGTAAATAAATAATGTGATAATTATGTAGAATACTTGGTGCAGTCCTATGTATATACAGGGACTGCAGTGGCTTTCTGCTTGGCAGTAGCATGGCTGTCACCAGCCCGTTTTGACTTCGAAGTATCATGTGTCAACTGATAGCGGCCAAGCGATCTTGTTTTACCGGTGTGTTCTATTTATATTTATATCTATGAAAATATATATATATATATATATATATATATATATATATATATATATATATATATATATATATATATGGCATTTACATACTTTTTAAAGTACTTATTAAATTGACGTTAAGGAATTAAAAGTATTTGTATTTAAATACTTCCTAATGTTTTTATATAAAAAAAAAATTCAAATACATTTTTACTATCAAAATGTCTGTCTCATGATCATCTTTGACACAAAAATCTGTTCAACCTTCAAAATACCTTTACTCTGTCTTTCACCCAACGGTGTTCATTATTGAAGAAGGTACATGACAGCCGGTGTTCCCAATGGCCCTAGCAGTGATCACAATGTTTGTTTGCTCAGAGCTATAGAGTGGATTAGCACCTGACAGTGACATTAGGTTAATATCCCACAAGTTCGTCAGCCAGGCTGCAAGCTGGCACCAGGCTAGACTGGTCCCCTGAGTGTTTCTCTGTAACACGTCCTCCTAAGATCTTTGCAACCAGTAGCTTTGTCTCTTCTGAGGGCAACATAGGCATGTTATTGTGAACCTCCTCGCTTAACTTAACAAACAACAGCTTACGGCCATAATCTTTGTGTATGGAGGTTTCTAAGTTAGTTGTCACTGTGATGTAGTATCCAATAATAACACTCTTAGCACTGGTGTGACTGTCGTTGCACGAGCAATGCAATAATTATGGCGGTAAAGTAGGAATCACCATAAACTAGATGTTTCAACAATTCTGATATGACTGATATGACTGTACACACACACACACACACACACACATATATATATATATATATATATATATATATATAATATATATATATATAATATACATATATAATAATACATATATACATATATACATATATACATATATACATATATACATATATACATATATACATATTATACATATATACATATATACATATATACATATATACATATATACATATATACATATATACATATATACATATATACATATATACATATATACTATACATAAAACATATATACATATATACATATATACATATATACATATATACATACATACAAGTGTGATGACCTCGTGCGTGTCTCGAAGAATATTGTATACAACGAGGCTCGTCGATCATTACTTCGTTTTTTGCACCTTTTTATCTTAAAATGGCATATTATGTGAAAATAAGTTGATATTTAGTTGAGGAAAAACATTTATTGTATATGGGGAATGCTGATATACTGGAAAAGTGTATTTTAAACATGGCGGATGTCAGAATTCAAATTTAAGAGTTCACCTCGGATATCTCCAGGTAGCCCTCGCGCATGCTCGTACCGGCCATCTCCTCTACTCAATATCTCAATAGAGATGTACTCAAACCAGTTTGTCACACTTTTGTTAGAAATTACAATATTTATCTGTTTAGACATTCTCTAGCTGCTGATCAAATGTGCACATCATGTGGGTTATATGAGAAGGTGGTCTGTCAAAAGTCATGGAAACTTCCACCACATGCGCGTACATAATGCAATAGGATATATTTGTTCTCCATCATCTGGTTCAATTCGCCGACTTAGATTGTTCAGCTCAAGTGTTATTGTTCTCTATCACTTATGTGCGTCTATGAAGAGGAGTGTCTGTCATCTTAAAGATCGTGTGACTTGCGGAGGCGACTTGTGTTGGTCGGCCTACACCAACGACACGTCCACATGATGAATTGTCTGATGGGATGGACGATGCGATGAACTACATACTTTCGGTAGCAGTATATAGGGTGACCGTCAAGCGTGAGAACGGACATTAGAAACCAGGCGCTTTATGGGCTAATCATGCATCCGTCAATTCAGGCCATTTGCGCTGTGCTTTGTATGACGTCATGGGTACAAAGCATAACGGAACCGTCGCATTTCTATCCGTACGGACCGGAAGACGGAGACGCAGAACTACCACCGAGTGACGACGGAGGATCCCCTACGATTACGTTGCCAACCCAATTCGTGCTTTTTGGAACTTGTATGAATGCGCTATGGGTAAGTTCAAAGGAGGATGTCAGCTCATCTGTCCAGAATTGGTAGAGCAATAATTTATAAGGAAGTCTGCTGTTAAGAACGTGGGAAAGTTAAACATCAAAGGGTTGTGTAGTTAACTCTATATTCAATTTATACGAACGGCATATCGTGTAACAATTCATTTCTTACCCTTACCAAACATGCACACGATATGACCCTTGTAGGCCGTCTTAGAGATGAACTCTCTCTTTCTGAGTATCTCCTTCAAATCGATGCGGTAACTTGTCAGTTTAAGTCCAGCTTATTAAACTTAATACAACTAAAACAAAAGAGTTAATGTTTGGAGGGGGAGGATTGTTCAGACACGAAAACGATATTAAGAGGTAATGAAGAAGTGGAAGTAGTCATTCTGAAGAAAGCTTGTCATTCTCTGATCATGTTGATTATGTTTACAATAAAGCCCAACAACGACTTTTTCTACAGAGAAAGCTGAAAGGTTTCTATTTTTAGACAGTACATTCCTCAACTTGTATACAGGGGTTTAATGGAAAGCTTGTTATATGTTAACATAATGACATGGTATGGTAATATAAATGACAGGAATAAAATAAAGCTTGCTCGTGTTGTCATCACAGCTAGCAAGGTGATTGGTAACGAACAGAGAAATACCTGTCCAGTGTATACAATGCAGCACTGAAAACGAAAGCCAGACACATATTGTACGATCCTACCCATCCTCTGAATGAAGCTTTTCAGAAACTTCCATCAGGGAGACGCCTAAACGTTCAACTAGCTAACTTGAACTTAATCAAGAAATCGCTTATACCCTCTACCATTTAAATTTTGAATGCTAAATTGTAATGCACCGTATAGTTTTTATTCTATACACATGCACTTACTATATTGATTTATTTAATCTTATTTACAAATTTTAGTAATTATTATAAATGTAATCATAGTGTGTCATATCAAAGAACCTTTTAAGAAATATTACTTGCTTATTTATTGATTGATTAAAATACTTATTTATATACTTAATTTATTAATATTACTCATTTTAGTGCTGATTATTATTATTATCATTTTATGTGTCTTATTAACCGAAAATGGATCACCAATCTTATTACTGGCATTTTAATGTGTAACTGAAGAAATATTTCCGTTTTAATGTGATATTTAAACGGACAATGTCGTTTTGTGCCATTACGCTTGAACGAAAGCGCTTGCGATTTGTAGTAGAGTGCTGTATATGATATAGCAAATGACAAAGTGTCAACACTTACAGGCATGGTAATTTGCTAGTTTACTTATTAAATTGGAATGTTATCCCCAATTATAATATAAACGGTCATAATACCCGCAAAGCAACAGTTATCCACACGTTTATGACAAGACATGAATTTGCCAAACAGTGCCTTAAATTAAATTCGCCTCACATTATAAATGATACTCCAGAATTAGTTTGGGAGACAATTGTTACTCATAGTTTAGTTGGGTTTGCGTATTACTTAACACATTATGTCTTACAAAAAATACCAATACGTATGTACAGTATCTGATTATTACATATGTGAGTTAAGTATACAAAGATTTTTTAATTTTACTATTTCTAATATATGGATAGATGCAAAGAAATGTTATATGTATTTTTATTGTCACTTAATTATTTCTACTTGTACTACAGAGAAGCGTGGCACTACAAATGCGTCAGATATAGTTTTAGCTACGAAGAGATACAATCGTATTGAAGAAAATAATACTATACATTCGTATGCAGAAAGGTTAACTAAATGTATAATAACTACGAGTGGCTCCTGTGATAGCTACGTTTCAGTCCTACCATGAGTCACTGACCCCAATTTCACATTTATGTTTTAAATGACTTACGATGGTGTTCACCTTATGATTATTAATTCATGTATTTATTAGGGTCAACAAATAAACTTATTGTGCTTGTTCTTGCTCTTACAAGAATAAACTTTCGCCCGGATCTTGAAGTGTTACTCATTTTATGGCGCTTCAAACGTCACTGCATTGGTTTGCTGCCGATATCATATCATCAATAAGATCTGTAATATTACTTACCAGTCACATTCATGCAAGCAACCATCGTAATTACATTGACTGCTTACTCCTGTAAGAAAACCTATCCACTTTCGATTATGTAATTACATTGACTGCTTACTCCTGTAAGAAAACCTATCCACTTTCGATCATGTAATTACATTGACTGCTTACTCCTGTAAGAAAACCTATCCACTTTCGATCAAGTAATTACATTCACTGCTTAATCCTGTAAGAAAACCTATCCACTTTCGATCATGTAATTACATTCACTGCTTACTCCTGTAAGAAAATCTATCCACTTTCGATCATGTAATTACATTCACTGCTTAATCCTGTAAGAAAACCTATCCACTTTCGATCAAGTAATTACATTCACTGCTTAACTCCTGTAAGAAAACTTATCCACTTTCGACATTGTAATTACATTCACTGCTTAATCCTGTAAGAAAACCTATCCACTTTCGATAATATAATTACATTAACCTCTTACACCTGTAAGAAAACCTATCCACTTTCGATCATGTAATTACATTCACTGCTTAATCCTGTAAGAAAACCTATCCACTTTCGATCGTGTATTTCTGATTTAGTTATTGTCCTACATTAACGTTGGGATGATTATGATTTTCCTCTGAACTGCACCTACTATAATATATATATATATATATATATATATATATATATATATATATATATATATCATCTTCGTACTGTTAGATCAATTGAAAATATTGCCACATTCCGCCATAGCCATGCCTATCCAAAATAACCCCCCGATGTATGTCCATTCATTCTGAGACTGATCAGTCCTTTTGTATGGATTCGCTTCAGAGTTTGGTTTCCATGGAATTAGGCTCAAGAGAAGTTGACGTATAATAATTAGGATTATTATTATTAAGTGAATTGTCGTGCTATGCTAGATATTTTAATGTTTAGTTATAAAAACATATACGTATTTGCGACAGCGGTGCCACAGTTACGATGCAATCAGGCGTAGAGTAAGGAGGTGGTATTCATACAAAATAGTGTTACTGTTTGTCCATTAAATGTTTGTTTCTATGCAATCAACGCAACAGTGTATGAACGCAAGTCGTGTGCCAACGTGATGAACTATACAGAGAACGATTGGTACAAGTGAATACATGCCAGAAAGGTTTATGTAATAGCTGGTCATAATATTATAATTGGCGAACTGTGTGGAAATGTTTGTCTAGTGGCTTGCAATATGACTACGCGATGAATTGTGTATAACCTATTCTGGTGTGATATGGTCTTTTGTGACGAGTAGTGAACGCAACAGTTGCACATGGTTTATATAATGTTCAGTTTTTATTATAATATATATATATATATATATAATATATATATATATATATATATATATATTTCTTTGCAACATAATTTTCTAACTTATGATACATTACCTATCCGTGACAAGACAACAGGAATACGTGTGTATATAACACTGAAACTACTTTACAATGCGCCCACTAGCATTATTTCGTTTATAAATAAATACTTTCAATATAGCATTCGTACTTATTATCCAGCACAGTTTCGAGAGAATGTGTTGTTTTATTTTATCCTGCAGGTCAACAATAATGGCGATATCTCGTTCGAGGGTCAACTAAGCTACTATCCGAGAAGTGGAATCAACATGCAACACTTCCATAGCCCTCTCGTAGCACCTCTACTGTGCGACGTTGATACTACTAGAAACCACGGCCGGGTGTACTACAGGGCAACAACCGACAATGCAACACTACAACGAGCGTCTTCGGACGTGTCAAACGGGACCGATTTCGCAGCAACATTTGTGTTCATCACCACTTGGCATGACGTCACGTTTGACCTAACATATGGTTTTCCAGTAAGTAAATTACGCATACATAATTACCCGCCGCTCTCAGCATCAAACATGCAGTTGTGTGAGTTAGACTTTAAACAATGCATGCCCACTCCTTCATTTGTTCCCCATCTTGCTTTCCTGTTTGCCTAATGCACGTCCGTCGGTGTAAATGAATGTATTTTACAGTTTTCACGAAAGCTCATTGATTGCCTTAAGAAGGGCATTAACCCAGTTTACCAACAAAATAAACGTTTTTTATTTGACTTAAGATTGAATATGGGATTTCACAGGTTTTGTACTCTTTAAAATTGGGTCATTACGAATTGCACAGTACTCGTTGTAATAGCGATTAAATTCTGTCTTGTACCAGTTGTGCTGTTTATTTTTCAAAGGCAAGTGGGACACCAACTAACACATTCCAATCTGTGCTGGTGACTGACGGCGGCATGTCTTTCGTAATATTCAACTATGGCGACATCAATTGGACTTACCCTACGAACTCGCCGCCAAAGGTAAACATGCTGTTTACTCCGGCCTATTGACAGCTACTATATAAAGTTAATATTATGTATATATATATTATATATATATGTATATATATATATATATATATATATATATATATATATATATATATTGCATTAACTTAGTTATTTTTATCCATCACATTAATTTAGTTAGGTCGTTGCTTTTTATATCCTTCAGACAAAACTTTAGAACTTCAGCCATGTAATTTTATAATAGGAATTTGTGCGACAATCAACACATTACAGACACAACACACACACACACACACACACACACACACACACACACACACACACACACACACACACACACACACACACACACACACCACACCCAGAGTGAAGTATTTATCGGCGTTCACAAATTGGTAACCATCGCAACTTCTAACTATTTCTTATAATCACTACAGGCAGGGATCAAAGGATTTGATGGAACTGGCTATATCACCATTCCTGGATCTGGCACATCTGCGATTGCCGGCCTGTCAACATCGACAAATGTCGGAATACCGGGACGTAGGGTCTACCGGGTAGATGGTGACACTCAGGCAACGTGCCATGGTATGTAGTATCACTGGTAGTAGGACATCCATCGATAATCTATAGATATGTGAGTAACATAACATCACATCATGATATCATATAATATACGCATAGTATATATGTATACATACGCATACGCATACGCATACGCATACGCATACGCATACGCATACGCATACGCATACGCACCATTCCGGATCTGGCACATCGCATTTCCGGCCTGTCAACATCGCAAATGTCGGGAAAACCGGGGATAGGGCTACCGCGTAGATGGCGCATACGCAACGTGCATATGTAGTATCATTTCGTACATCCATCGATAATCATAGCATGCTGATAACATAACATCACATCATGATACGCATATAATACGCATAGTATATATGTATACATACGCATACGCATACGCATACGCATACGCATACGCATACGCATACGCATACGCATACGCATACGCATACTATACGCATACGCATATATAGCATAGCATAGCATATATATATACATACGTAGTTATAGATATATATAGTATAATATATAATACATAGTATAATATATATATATATATATATATATATATATATATATACGTGTGTGAGGGCAAGCATGATATCAGCTAATTGTCCCACTTTCTTTTACACCAGTTATTCCTGTGTATATTGCGAAATGCTCACATCCACTGTCACATTGCCAGTGCAGCAGCTTATAACGTAGATAATCGCCAGGTGAGAATCTTACGCCACATTAATATTGGTCGTACTTGCCAAAGTATAACTCGGTTTCTAATTTGAATGGCATATGCAAAATCAATAAACGATTCATATTTGTATACAGGTCGAACATGCATAGGCCCTTATTTGTTATGCCAATTACTATGACTAAGGTAGCGTCAGGCTCCGGCACCTTTAAGACTGCATTCTGAATTAATAACTAACATGAAAGTGTTGATTGTATTGGTGGCAAATGGTAATGCATGACGTCAACACCTCGTCCAGTAGAAACACATCGTAAAGGGAACTAATAGGAACAAGTTAATACAACCGAACTATTTTGAACGGTGATCACATTTTTAACGTCAGTGCCTTGGTGATAAAATCATTTCAAAGTGCCAAATGTTACTAAAATCAGCGGCTCCTTGAAGGCTTCAATCAACGGCGGACAACGCGCTGATCCCTGAACAAAATGTTGTGAGATACGCGCAGTCGGTCTTTGTCTTATTTGCGTGATACAGTATGTTGTTCTGTTCGGCTTATGGTTGTAACAGTACAAATGTAAAACACAAAGAACTGTCATAGTTTCACTCCCCCGTTTGATAGACCAGAAGAAGCCCTCGAAATACAGTTGACATTATTTGGCGCACTACGAAGAAAGTTTCTTCGAATAGGATGTTTCCCATCGTATAGTGGGTCAAGATCGGCAGAAACGTCGGCGTCGTCGAGTTTGAAGCATGGAGCTGAGCAAACGGTATTTGGTCACCGACATATTAGCCAGAATTATAGCTAGGCGATCTACAACTTTGATGGCATTGATGGCTTCGCGTTATATTGATTGGTATATGTGTCAATGCTGTAATAATTCCTGGTATTGATGCGGCTATTTTCACCAGTGTCTGCGTACAAAATGACTGTTGTTATCACATAGTTCGCAAACGAATAATAAATTGTATTGACACTGACACTACCATTTTATCTCTTAGAAAAACTGGGACAAAACATGGCAGCGTCAACACACTTTTATCCATATGGCAGTGGAGTTGGTGACTCGATTTGTGTGAAGCAATTTGGGGGATTCACTGGAAAAATCCCGATATCGACGTCATTCGTCTTATACGGCACATCTCTCAACGACCTATGGGTTCGTACATGTGTATGAGAATACATAAAGTGAAGTGCTTACATTAACACACACACACAACACACACACACACACACACACACACACACACACACACACACACACACACACACACACACACACACACACACACACACACACACACACACACACACACACACACACACACACACACACACACACACACACACACACACACACACACACACACACACACACACACACACACACACACACACACACAAACAAAAAAACAACAAACAAAAACACACACACACACACACATACATATACAAATATATATTCGAATATATATATATATATATATATAATATATATATATATATATTTATATATATATATATTTAGGTTACCGAAAACGTCGCCAGTAGCAAATATTGTGTCTTTGGTCTATAAAATCAGTTGTATGGCTTTAATAGGAATATAAATAGCTTAGTTAAATGGCGCACGGCTTGCTCTTTTTTGCAATAGTCGTCTTTCTCTGGTGGTATGATAATTTGTATGAGTTTGTGTCAACGAATCACACAATAAATCCCATTTTGGCTTGTCCACAGCAAAGGGTAGTATTAAAAAGGATGGTATGCATAATATTCAGTAACTGTTAGCTGCTTAACTAATTGTTTTAGTTCATTCTATGAATACATACCTATTATTTTATGATGTTATCTAAAACATTCGCATATGTTTTCCTTATCTTACACATGTGTATAGCTTGTCCACAAAATCATGTATTTTACGTTATCCGCATAATTTCGGGACTTTCAACCATATATTTATAAAATATATATTTGTGTGTGTATGTGTGTATTCTAGAATATTGTTATGTATCAAAGTCGCGACAGGGGGCTACATTGCGTTCAGCAATGACTATTATGATTTGTTCGACTACGAATCTGATTATTGAAGTGACACACATAATATAGTGAGTTGGGTACAATGAATTCAATAAAGAGATTAGCCTGACACATAATGTACCCCGCTCCATTTTGTCACCTGCATGGGTTTGGCACTTTTTTGGGAGATAGTCAAGAAAACAAATAAGTTAGATACGTATATATTATTGATTTTATTGATACTATATATACTACTGATTTTAGTGGTATTATATACATATACATATACATGTATATATATATATATATATATATATATATATATATATATATATATATATATATATATATATATATTATGATATTGTTGTGTGTCATTATTCGAGAATATTGTTTGTTCTGTATCCAGGTCGCGGCAGGGGGCTACGTTACGTTCAGCGATGACTATTACGATTTGTTCGACTACGAATGTATGTATGATGGGTACGACATGTCCTTCTTTGACAAGTTAACTGACTTGTCCGTATTGGTGGCGTTCTTATCCAACATCGACACTAGTGCGAATGACGGACAGGTGTCCTTCCGAGTGACGACGGACCACGATATTCTCGACCGAGCGACGAGAGACTTGGAAGACGGTACCGGATTCATCGCTACATGGGTCTTCATCGCCACGTGGCATCAAGTGACGTACTACAAAGGGAATACAACGTCCCCGGTAAGAGCAACTATGCTTGCCAATACTTATCTGCCATTGGGACTGAATCAAAATCTGTTCTAAATTAATATATATATATATATATATATATATATATATATATATATATATATATATATATATATATATATATGACCCATCTTAACAAAATTAGTGGGAATGCAATGCGGTAATTTTCAAAATTGTGTTACTGGCACCATTGCAAAGAGCACAGTTTCAGCTTTCAAACGATGTATCACATAAGAAGATTCGCCCGTTAATTACAAGTGAAGTTACGGCTCCCCAAACATGTGTAGGGTAGACACTTTCAAGCTGAGAAAACTACCTTCAAAATTTCAACAACTTTCTATCATCTTTCATAAAATGTACGTTCGTTACCACGGACATATCTGAAATACGGACCATGAATAAATAATAGAATGCTGGAGACATCCGGTTAATATGAAAACAAGATCTCTGTTAGAAAAGAGTAGCGGTACAATTATTGCTGAAAATTCCCGTACCTTCATCAGCTTTAACAGTAACAATCACAATTGACAGTCATATTTAACAAGTGTAATACTAAACGAGAACGTAGCTATATAACGACAAGAGATCTGTACCAGTGTCCAGGTAAATCGTCTGTAGCTTCTAGACCGGCCATGTCCTCGTTGCGTGTTGTTAGCACGGCCGTCACGGGTGCGGGGGACAGTCCTCGCCATGCCGAAGCCGGCCCAGCTTCAGCGCTTCGTCTCCTGCATCGCCTAACATCTATATTTACAAATTTGGATCATACAGACAGCAACTTGCTGTGCGCCTGCGCGAGTCTCTCTTTGCTGTCCATCGTGTCCGATGAAGACATCAGTGTAGGGTTTCGTCCGTTACGTGCTTTGCTCGTTGGTGAAAGAATAGTCCAATTTGATATTTAAAGCCTCACCCGCAGTTGACACAGAAGATGACAGGGGCAGATGCAGCAGGAAAGCCATGGCGAAGATTGTGCCTGCGCGAGTACTGGTCCATCAATCAGTAGCGCGACCTGAGTGGTAACCAGTGCCCCAGATGACGTTACTATGCCGTTGTTTACCCTGCTGAGGCAAACTGGCCACCACTTCAAGGCCTTCTATGGATCACAGTTCGCAGTTGTTAACATATATTTGCCCATATATGGACCGACGACACGCCAGGTTACGTCGTGATGCCCGATTTGAAAGGGATCGTCCCAAATTGACGATTTTTCCGTGTCGTTTCATGAAATTCAAGCGGAACACTTCGTATAGCTCCTCGAACATCCCACCAAAATACATAAAACAAATACATTTAGAGAAGGTCTCAAAATTGTTGGATTCGTAATTTGTTCATCAAAACGACATCTACGGAAATTCCGTTTTACCGACACCCGATTCATTTCGTTAAGATGGGTCACATCCACACCCACGCCCACGCCCACGCCCACGCCCACGCCCACGCCCACGCCCACGCCCCCACGCCCACACCCACGCACACACACACACACACACACACACATACACATACACACACACAACATATACACACACACCACACACACACACACACACACACACACACACATATATATATATATATATATATATATATATATATATATATATATATATATATGTACTCGTGTACGCAAAGGGATATGCATACGCATACGGCATTGGCATTGGTATAGGCATAGGGATTGGCATACGTATAATATATATATTTCATATATACATATATAAATATATGCATACACATACATACATACATGCAAACAAACTTACATGCATAGATACACACTTACACACTTGCATACATAAATAACTGAACACGTAAATGAAAATTTTGATGTGTAATTTTGGTTACACGATGATGGAGATCGTTTATTATAAACTAAGATACACCACTGTATATTCAACGGTACATTGTGTAAACATTCCAATAGTTAATGATAATGGGAATGGACTGGCTAACTGTCATTCTGTGTGTGTGTGTGTGTGTGTGCGTGTTTGTGCTGTGTGTGTGTGTGGTTTGGTGTGTGTGTGTGTGTGTGCGCGCGTGCGTGCGTGCATGCATGTGTCTGTATGTGTGTATGGGTCTATGTGTGTGGTGTGTGTGTGCGTGTGTATGTGTGTATGTCTGCGTGTATATGTGTGCGTGTGTGTGAATGTGTGTGTGCGTGTGCGTGTGCGTGGATGCATTTGTGTACCGTACACACAACCACAAGATCTGATCATTGTATAATTACTACCTGGCGTGTTCGCATCTCATATAGACGAATACCTTCCAAACAGTGTTGGTATCAAACGGCACCCAGTCTTACGTCATCTTCAACTACGGTAATCTCGGCTGGTCGATGGACCCGAAGACTCCAACTTATGCTGTGGTAAATACTAACACTTCGCTCCTCACTTATAAAAGGGTCGTCACTTCCATAAACCGCGTGGCATTATGCATTGATGTGCGAGGTTGAACGCGTGGGTCACCCGTTCATCCTATATTTATCACACTGCGGAATTTTAATACTTTGGTGACTTATGATAAGCTATGTGTAACAATCTGCGGAAGTTAAAGAAGTTGGTGACTTGTGATAAGCTATGTTTAACACTCTGCATAAGGTAAAGACTTTTGTGACTTGTGATAACCTATACTCAACACTCTGCGGAAGTTAAAGACTTCGATGACTTGTGATAGTCGGATACGTATACATGTGTATGTCAGTCTGTGAGTTTCGCTGAGGCCACTATCCAGAATAATGCCAAATAACATATAAAAACATCGTTCAAGGCTAATATCAACTGTAAAATATTTTGTTTTTATTTCAAACTACCTATCATGGCCATCTCAGAAGTCTGTCTATTAAGATATGTATTTTCGGTCGTAAAGCGTTGATAGTAGCATTCTGTTTGTCATTTAAATGTCCGACTGTTTCAATTTTATTAATAATGAAGCTAGGTATGTTAATTATAATGGTAAACCAAATTGAAGATAACATATGGATGTACATTTGATGCACATCTGTGTTCGGATTCAAATAATGGTGGCGCAAAAGAAGTTATTAGTAGTACTGTTATTATTATTATTGTTATTGTAGTAATTGTTATTGTTATTACTGTACTACTACTACTACTAATAATAAGAAGAATGTCATTACGATAAAACACATTCGTTTAAATCCTGTGAATGAACAGTAAGACATGAAATGACATCACATATAGTGCACCTGTAAGTACGCGGCATAATCACCTGCCCACGTATATAATATGTACACAATTATCTCGCCCCAGGCAGGGACACTGGGAGATGGGGGAAATGACAAAGTCATAATTCCTGGTTCTGGGACGCCGGAAATTATTAACGCGTCAAAAACGACAAATGATGGCATTACTGGACGTTGGCATTACCGGGTTGATTGCAGTGATGCTATTGACTGCATAGGTATGTTGCGTTCATCTTATTTCTCTCAGTTGTTATCATTTTTCGAGCACATATATATTCTAACAATCGGATTATGCTGATTCGTCTGGATACACCACGACGTGAAAAACCAGTTCCACTTGATTAAGAATTATAAAAGTTTAATATCGTCAAGACTAAATAAGGCTGTATTTTCGTAAACCTGGTCCAACCGCATAATCTTTGATTTTCAGCACAGTCGTAACTTTTTCAAGTGCTGTAGAAACACGTCAACAGCACGACCATTTCATTAAGTACGGGCAACTAAAGGGGCACAATATCCGGATAGTATTCGTTTTACTCGATAAAAAATTAATTTGTGAGTAAAATAATTGCAGTTGTATTTGCTCAACTATGATACACAACGAAGTGTCTTGGCAACATGATGATGGCAATGGCGGATACATATTCTACATACCATTACCTGACACATTTCTTTGCGTATGCCAATGTCATTTCTATGAGAACAAGAATAATATTTTTAATGTATGTAAATGTTATTAAATTGAACACTTGACCAAGGCATGTTATTGAAGAAAATACAGAAGGACACATAAACTCCAGTAATTTTAGCATATATTTTACTCTTGCAGTCCGCTGCAGAAACAATGTCTGTGAGAATGGAGGAACATGCCTAGATGCATACCATTGCTTGTGTGCAGCAGGGTTTACGGGATACAGCTGTGAAACAAGTAAGCATATTATGTGTTTGATCGATTAGAACTGTAATTCATAGTACACAGGTTTGTTTATAAGTGATTCAGATTAACATTTTAACATTTATGATGCAAAAGCAACATACATATACCTAGCAACGCAAACACTAAATGTGGGCTTAGTATCGTAATAGTACCATTATGTTATCAATTTCTTCCAAGCTTATCATGTGGGCTCCAATTCAAATGTTTTCTCTAAATGTTTACCTAAGTACTATTATATTAATGTCATCGTTGTTTTCGAAACGTGGCCGACTAACGCCGAGGCTGAGCTAATACATCCGAGCTGGGGCTCTTCAACACACAGCGTCCTCAAACTGATGGGATCAAAGCTTAACACATATACCGCACTAAACCACGGGACGTCCGAAACTGAGCGATATCTTGCGCGACTGGTCCCACCCGGGGCAGTGCTCAAGCTCCTATCGAATAGCTCTGACCTAGGATACGTCCATGTCGCGTTGCCACATAATGACGTCATTTCTTTAAGTCGACGCCAACGGGAAAAGAAACACATCATTGCATGTTATCTTGTTGGTAGTTCTATTTGTTCAAGGACAACACAAAATTGAATAGGTGTTTTAGTTTATTTAGAAAAAACATTTATAGTGTCTTCGTGCATTTGTTGTGGTCGTTTTTCACTTGTTATGTCGGTTAAATATGCAACTATGAAGAGAGCAGTACAGGTACTATAATGAAGTATGGTCAGCTAAATTTTTATATATATATATATATATATATATATATATATATATATATATATATATATATATATATATATATATATATATATATATATATATATATATATACAGCATAAGACCTCCATTTATCTCATTCACGAAAAACGTTAGGTATGGCA
>JAODUO010000760.1:217500-242500 GCA_025642075.2 Ridgeia piscesae | reverse complement strand
AAATTACCTAAACTTAATAACTTATCAAATGTTTATACATATTTGTTGCGAATCTAATTTTACAGAAAGGTGTACACATGTTGAATACTTTATGCAATAAAAGTTGTTTTAAATCGTTTTACTTCGAGAAACATAATTAACTAAAGTTCGCATTATGTGTTACAGAAGTTATGTACGACTGTGATGAACAATGCCCTTGTACGGCCGCCAACAGAGCCTTGAACAAGTACTTCTTCGTCCACCATGACCCCACGAAGTACGTGCGATGTGCCGGCTTCGGTAGATGCTGGGTGCGTCCTTGCCCTCCAGGCACAGTCTTTAACAAGAAGGCTTTGGTGTGCTCTTTCACGCGTGGCTGAACCCGCGATCATACATGGCTGAACACAGAAACGTAGATACACACACATGTAAATGGTGTACAATAAAATGTTGCCGTGGCCCTTACACACAGGAATCATTGTTTGTTGGTTATACTAGAAATGTTGGCGTAATTGTTTTATTTGAATCTGAATGGGATACGTCGTAAGGAGCCAATATTAGTTAGTTATGTTACATGTGAAGTAACTGTTTTGCCGAACCATGTTCGACCCGAGTACTACTTGTTTGAGAAAATCATCAAATACTATTAATTCCGTTTTCACAAAAAAACATCCTTGGGCAGCATATATCCCGTACATTCACAATATATAAACAACTGCGTCTTTTCTCGACTACCATTCAATTGGGAGTAAAATATTATACTCGAAAGTAGAAACTATCGCTGGAATCGTCGCCATGCATTCAAACATTGAATTACTATAATACGAAACACAATACTTAACGTCTTCTTCGAACACTGTCATGTACGCGTTACTTTATCGGGTAAATCATGTTTTTAATGACATTTAATCTTTTTTCATCGTGCTGTCGTCACATTTCAAGGGGAAATTATTGTTCGGCAAGGTGGTGCGATTGACTTGGATGAGTCGATGTTTCTTTTTTGGGTTATGTTGTTTGACCAAGTAAAAATAACCATGCACTTACTAAATAATATATAAGGCGAGTCGTCTTTCACGTATTCCGACATGTTATTCTATGCAAAAAATGGTTGACATGATGTACACACAGCAAAAACGGGACAATGAGAAAATGACGAAATGAGATTGTGTAAAAACAAAGCCATATAGATCGATCGTAATTGGTATAGAGATACATTCCAACATAGTTATGATTATTTTGTAGTTTCACATAAATTATGCAAATTGGATGTCCAATATGGCCGACATAACAATGACAGTTATATACTTTTCACGTAACTAGCAACGTTGAACACCTTTAGTTCAAAATCCATAAAATGTATTAATGATTTATTTTCATTCGTGCTGTACCCATATTCATTAGGCACGTGGTTGATTAAATTATTTCCAGCATTTGTTCTTCTAGTGCGCAATAACGTTATGTACTCACAGCGAAACCGGAACACGACGAAACGAAATTGTTTCATACACAAACTATACATGGCGATAATAATAGGTAGTAAATACATTCCAACATAGTTCATGTATTTTTCAAGTTTCATAAAAATTATGCAAATTATATGTCAAATATGGCTGACATAGCAATGACAACTACGTACATTTTTCACATAGGTAACAATGTGGACCGTCGATATTTCAGAAGCCATTATATATATTATAGTTTATCTTTATTCTTGCAGTAGACATCCTCATTAGACAATGTGTTGAAGAATACGGTGCAGTTATACAAAAGTAGTTATTTTTCTAGAGCACAAAAACATGATGTAGTCACAACAGAAAAGGAACTCTGACAAAACAACGAAACGAGATTGTTTTACTACATACCAACTTACTGCATTTTAGAAGATGCCTCTTTCATGTGCAATGGCTTTATGTGATGTAATGTCATCGTGAAAACCATTATATTATTCAATTATTATTTAAATGGTTCTTTGCGGGATTATAGTTGGCACGACTCGTGCAATAATTTGATATTATATAATCCGCAGCACAAAACTCAACTAGCGAGAGACACCATAAAGGAACATTTGCTACTCATGGAAATTTATATTCCGATGTGTTTGCACTCGTGGGTGTAATTCAGCAACTAGTAAAACTCTCTTCGAACTTGAATGCATTAGGTTGGTTGTATTCCAAAGTCAGGGAAACCATATTAATAATGGAGAATATTGGCTATGCATGAAGCGTTACGGCTGAATGTGCTACACGAACGAAGCACACCATTCAGCGTGACGACCAAGGGAAACGGCTTTCCCATTTTCAGAAGACCGTACGTGGAAAATATAAAAGGCACGCAGCTGTCGAACATCAAGTCAGATTCAGCACTGTTTTGGCACGTTTTACTTTGCAAGCCAAGTCCGTGGTGGTGATCTCACTGTGTATTTTGCACATGAGAACCAACCTTTCCCTTCGTCTGTATCACAATTTTAGCAAATGAGGTTTGCCACAAAGTCTGACCTGTTGTCGTTCTTTGGTGTTCCCGACCAAACCACACGTTGCGCAACGTTCTAGGAAGTGGACCTGGGCAGTTAGAATGTGATGTTTTTCAAGGTGTTTCATGATGCGGCTATGAAGTATGTGTTCAAGAAGTTTGGAAGTGTGCTTTCTTATCTTTAATATTCGGCTCTATTTTTCAAAGGAATAACCATCTTTTAATTACAGCAACATAACCGAGCGGCTTAAATATAGCGTACATTCACCATCGGTATATAGGTTGACATTTTGATGATCAAAACGCAAATATTACGTGTACAATGTTTGTAAACAGAGACGATGCCAAGTTTGACAGCTAACCGGAACTCGTGAGAAGAGGGTTCCAATCGACTCCATAGGCGTCGCTGCGGACTACAAGACATTACGGAATAGCGATTCCGTCGAGATCTGCGTGTTTATATTGTGAATTTTCCTCGTTAGAGTATATGTATGTAAGATAGGTGAGGAGAAGTTTGACGGCTGGTAGTGGTCGCTTTTGTATGGTTAGGGCAATCCAACCCGGTCGTGTGGCATCCACCGTGTATCTGTGACTATCCCAACGAATCCACTGGGCCACTGTTTCAGTTCTGGTCGATTCAAAGGGTAACCAAAAGACAGCTTGTTGATACTGTCTTTCACAGTACTGTTGCTACAAGCGTATGAGGAACAGTGTGGCATATTGCTGTCGCGATTTTGTTGTAAACAGACGTAAGGCACTTTTAGCACTTTTTTGCCCTTTAATATACATTTCACGAGAAGTCTGTGTCCTTCGAACTCGAAGGAGTAATAACCAGAGCACATCCAACTGACCTGTTTCTCCCCTATTTCGTTGTCGTATTTCTCCGCCTTTTCCCGTTTCTCCTGTTTCTGCCATGCGTTTCTCCTCCGTTGTGCTCTTCCATGGCCTCGGCCCTTTGCACAGTTAAAACAGTAACATTCAGTGTCTTGTAAGTTGTATTCATCCTCTTGACAGTGAGACGGAAGTGTAGTAAAGTCAGAATAAAATAATAAATTTACAATTACTATTGAAATATGCATTGTGATGGGCTTACACGTTGTACTGTGTCCTTCGAACTCGATGGAGTAATAAGGTTATCATCATGATCTTGAAATCTACGACTTGTTTCGCAAGCAAAAACAGTAAAAAAAAACTATCAAAACTGTGAGGAAGAAAGAACGCAGCTTACCGTTCGTGTAGTCGATATTTCAATGGAGACGCGTTATATCCGAAACGCTCGTGGCCAGGATGAGGATGAGCGTCATTTTCACATAAGTGTGGTGTGTTTCAGAGTTCGCGTCTTTTTTCTTAAATGACGGGTGTCGAATCCTAGTCCAATGATTGAGCCCTCTGTCCCTCATTCACAATCAATTAAACATGCCGTTTGTTGCGCGTATTGCTTTATTGTTTTTATATTAACGTGCCGAAATTAATTAGAATATCCCAAACAGCAGAACTCTTTTTTGGGCGTGTGACGCATACAGTGCTGCACTCTATCTGCATCCGGTAAACGTGGGTCTAGCGCGCAAACTGCCCACCAGGTGTGTTTCGAAAAATTGATTCTGATTCTGATATTATTGTTAGTGCAAAACCCCTTCGGGCTACTGGGGCATCACGCACTAGTATGGTTGGTTGGTTTCATGATGGCTGCCTTCGTGTTATCTGGAAGTGGACTAAGAGTGTTTGTGCTTGGGAATATGGGATTATGGCGGGGTGGATGGGGTAAGTATAGATCAGTGACAGTGATGGGGGATGGTGGGGGTATGGTTTGGACGGGGTGTGGAGGGGGCAGGGACGGGCCCCCACTTTTCAGCGTAGGGGGGACAGCATAGGAAAGCCCCCACGCCCCACTTTTCAGTTCAGAAAATTGCGGGGCATATAGCCTAGCTCGATCAGCACTCCTCTCTCTGTCTCTGTCTCTGTCTCTGTCTCTGTCTCTGTCTCTGTCTCTGTCTCTGTCTCTGTCTCTGTCTCTGTCTCTGTCTCTGTCTCTGTCTCTGTCTCTGTCTCTTCCTCTGCCTCTGCCTCTGCCTCTGCCTCTGCCTCTGCCTCTGCCTCTGCCTCTGCCTCTGCCTCTGCCTCTGCCTCTGCCTCTGCCTCTGCCTCTGCCTCTGTCTCTGTCTCTGTCTCTGTCTCTGCCTCTGCCTCTGCCTCTGCCTCTGCCTCTGCCTCTGCCTCTGCCTCTGCCTCTGCCTCTGCCTCTGCTCTCTGTCTCTGTCTCTGTCTCTGTCTCTGTCTCTGTCTCTGTCTCTGTCTCTGTCTCTGTCTCTGTCTCTGTCTCTGTCTCTGTCTCTGTCTCTGTCTCTGTCTCTGTCTCTCTCAGTTACCAAAAAAAAATTAACAAGACACGCGTCACACTTGATTGCAGGAGAAAAACGAGTTTTAAAGTCAAGATTCATTCTTCACACGAACACCACACTTTATGCCAGCTAACACAATAACTGTTGCTGTTACCTTATACAGTTCTGTGAAGGAAATGTAGCTGTATTTGTTACCTTTACTGCCCTGAACACATTATCCAATTTTGATGGATACTATTAAAGTTACTTTAAATTAAACAGAACACAGTCAAACTTGATTGCAGGAGAAAATTTCAAATTCATTTTTTACTGCTGTATGTCCAGTGTTATTACCACGAAATAAATGTAGATGTATATCTTAGCTTTGGAATACTAAATTATCCAAATATGTTGGTTATTTAAGGACACAGTTACCGTAGTTTAAATAGGGTATAGGTCAAAACATCATAGGTGTTTGTTAGCAGAAATGTACATTAACAATCAACACGCAAGAGGTAGCAAAGTCTTCCACGAATTCGCACAAGTCAGAATTGCTCTCATCTTTGCCACTTGGTCGTATGATGAAGTAATCATTCACAAGGTTACTGATGATGCCGGCGCTGGTAATATCCTGCATAATAATAAAGAAATATGTACAGACACAAACTATAGCAACATCAGACTAAACTAGAAACTAATCGAACTACTAAAACAACTCAAATCCAACTTCAAAATGCAAATCCGTTAACTTTCGCTGTGTAGAACGATCTTCCTAGTTACAAAATACCAAAAAAATGCAACTTACACTTGTGTATTCAGGAAAATACTTAGTGATCGTATAAATAAGTATGTTAGCAAAAACATCGTAGTAAAATCTCAAAATGGACTGAGTGACCCAAAAACACATTTACGACGCGTTTACGGGTAAATACGCCTAGCGACTTCCGACTGGTTTCCTAGGCCGCATATATATATATACATATATATATATCATCAATTATGATCATTGTTGAATTATTATTATTTTACAACATTTTTAAAGCGATATATATATATATATATATATATATACGCTTTAAAATGCTTTAACTAATAATAATAATATCAACAATGATCTATTTAATTGATGATATATTATAAACTGAAGCAGTGGAAAATCACCCATGGAGTATATGAACTCATAATGCATATATGTAAACAAGTGTCTTTTTTACATATTTGCTGTCTGTGAACTTTGCATTTACTGACTAAGCACACTGCATTATTTGTGTTGGAAGCAAAGTCAGTAAATCGCGATCAAGCACAAATAATGCAATTTTGTAGAACTATTATAAATGTTTCGTTAAACTCTAAATACCACCAATAATCATAGATATAAAACATAAACATATTTATATATATATATATGAGCTATAAGCCATGCTGCCCCTAGCTATGGTTGGTTACTACTGTGCTAATTGCTTTTGTAGTAGGTGTATTTCCATCATGGACATTAATTCTAGAAAGAATTGCTCTGAAAAGGCACAAATCTGCTTATCAGTTACTCTTGCATTAATCACCTAGTTGGGCGCGGCCCGTGTGTCTGTCGTGCAACCCTCCTAAGCAGCATACCTAGCTACGTGACACCTAGGGAGTTAATTTGACTGCCTAAGTTGTGCGCCTATCATGCAACCGGTACGTATATACCTGGTACGTGCACTTCAATTCAGTTGATAGAGATCGAACACATACCAGTTTAAGACCGCATTCAACATTTAACAAGACATACTTTAAGTTGTTCTAACACAGTATTTGTAATCGGCATATAAGGATTTCAGGGCCTAAATTTAACATTTCCCCTTGTATGCCAAAGTTCAATAGTCGTTTCCAAATGAAATATATACTGATACGGTAGTAACCTTGACTACAATCAACGAAACGGCAAACGTCTGTTGTCGGCATTTGTTTTTAGTGTTGGTTATCTTTGTAATGGTTGATCGGTGGTCGACACAACTGCGGCCTGGTCTAACCCCATTTTGGTCATCACACAATAGGTTGTTGCCCTCAACCCGTGATATAAGACGATCATTAAAAAAGCAGTATAATGTATACACATGCGAACTAAGCGTAATTCCCCATTAGTCAGTGGTACTCGTGGATTAGACGCACACGCCTTGCTTCAGAAAACATGCTGTTATCAAAAACATTGATTAAATAGTTCGTAGTGGAAGTCGATGGCATTATCATTGCACAGCGTTTCGATTGTAATACTGCCATCACCCAACGCTTTATGTTTCTTGGCCTTGTTTAAAGCCAGGCGAATGCCCACTTTCTATCAAGATGTTTATTGTGAACCAGGGAGTGTGTTTCTTTCTACTTTCTACCATCAGTTGATAGTCAACTGTTGATTCGTAATTGACAGGGTTCAGAAAAGTGTCAAAGTCAGTTCTCCACTTACGTAATATCGCACCTTGGTCTGTGGACGTGGACCAGTACCACGTCCATGGGTAGAGCATGGTTACATTCCAATCTTAATCCGAATGTTCAATGTGTTTACAGAAGGCATCTCGGTCGTACGACGGCAGTATATGTAGGTATTCTTGTTCCTGACACCAGAATTTGCGTTTGGCAGCTTGCACTTGTATATCAAGCAGTTTCTGGGCTATGTTCATTTCCGTTTTAAGGTGCGGTTTGTTTTATTCGCTACCCTTAATCCACAACTGTTCACTCACTGTGAAGTTATTGTTATTCCATAGCAGTAGCGCTGTAGCGCTTAACTTTTTCGGGCGTTAGAAACGTTCCGATTGACGTTTCTGCGCATGCGCGATATATGTAAAATCATTAATGTGCAGCGAATAGACAAAGCATTTGTGGTATAAATACTACGGGTTATTCGCTAGGATGTATATAACCTCTCAGCAAAGTTATTTGTCAATAAGTTTAAGGCATATTTTGATAGCAAGCGTAAACCACGTGACAGTAGTGCGCCATAATCCGTGACACTGATTGATAAAAAACGTAATATTTTTTGCATTGAACGACATTTTGCAGGAGGGGGCCCCAAAAAAGAAAATTTATATATATATATATATATATATATATATATATATATATATATATATATATATATATATATATAGATGATAGATAGATAGAAAATAGATAGATAGATAGATAGAAGATAAAAGAAATAGATAGAGAAATGTGAAATAAAGATAGATAGATAGATAGATAGATAATAGATAGATAGAAAAGTAGATAGATAGATAGATAGAAGAAGATAGAAGAAGAAGAAGAAGATAGATAGTGAAGATAGAAGATAGAAAAAGTAGATAGATAGATAGATAGATAGATAGATAGATAGATAGATAGATAGATAGATAGATAGATAGAAAAATAAAAAAAATTAATTTTTTATAAAATTAATTATTTTTTTCTATTATATATTATTATATGACATATAATAATTCGAAGCCAAATAGTTTAACATGAGTATCGACAAGAAGAAAACAAAATCTACTGACCAATGTAGCTGACTGATCAACAAAAACATGCATAGTGCGTCAAATCCGGAATGATTGATAAAAAACGTAATACTTATTGAGGAACGACATGGTCCCAATACAATATCACAAATTTGGACGGGCCACTAACCAAAAACTTTTACAATCCAAAACATACAGACAAGGAACATACATATACAAATCCATATTAATTATCTATAAATAGGAATTTAAAGTTCGTATTAAACCCATGGACGATGATTGGCTCTTCAACCAGTAATTCACATTTTGTAACAGTCGCTACTTGGTCAGTAATTTTGTTTTCTTCTTGTCGATAATTTCAACTTTTTCCAGTGTTTAATTTTCGAACTAATATTAATTGTTCTAGTAAACGAAATAATTAAAACTTGACTTTCTATAATCAAATCATTTATCTATCGTCCTTTTGTTACACATTATCTATCTTCTACTTTCTATCTAACGATTATATATATAATTATAGCCCAAATGTCTCTTGATATATCGTATTTATATAAATACACATATTATAATATACCATATTTAGTTTAAAAACTGAAACAAAAAACAAATAGATAGTGTGGGCTATATAGAAAAGCTCTTTTCCCTTTATAATTAGATTATAAAAAGGCGTTATATTTTAACGTGTTCATTAAAATTAACCCAAAATATTTTAAAGAGTACGAAAAGGAAAAAAAAATTACTGTTAGGTACTAACAATAAACAGCATGGAAAACAGGAGTAGGCAAAAACAAAATTACTAAGAAAAAGGGGTTACGAATAAAATCCCCACCTCTTTTGTCGGCACATGTTGTCATTGAAACCCCAAAACCCATAATTCAAGGAAATCTTATAAAAATATAAAATTTCCGGCGGAATTTAATTTCGAAAAACGATGTTTGGGGGTCACACGCCGAAACAAAATTTAACTTCAAGCTTTTGTTTCGTTGCGTTGCGTTGCGTTGCGTTGCGTTGCGTTGCGTTGCGTTGCGTTGCGTTGCGTTGCGTTGCGTTGCGTTGCGTTGCGTTGCGTTGCGTTGCGTTGCGTTGCGTTGCGTTGCGTTGCGTTGCGTTGCGTTGCGTTGCGTTGCGTTGCGTTGCGTTGCGTTGCGTTGCGTTGCGTTGCGTTGCGTTGCGTTGCGTTGCGTTGCGTTGCGTTGCGTTGCGTTGCGTTGCGTTGCGTTGCGTTGCGTTGCGTTGCGTTGCGTTGCGTTGCGTTGCGTTGCGTTGCGTTGCGTTGCGTTGCGTTGCGTTGCGTTGCGTACAATGATTTCGTATGAGTTTGGAATGGCATATAATGCTTCAGATACGTCTTTGCATACAGCACACGTGGCGTCGCAGTTAACACGTTTTAGTGTTCCACATCGCAGACAGTAGAGTGCCAACGCAAGGAACGGAACTTCTTTTGTTGAGTGTAGTAGTGTGAAACTCAGCAGTAAGTTAAATTTAAAGATACTGCCCAAATTTCAATTTGCCTAGGCATAGGTGGAACGCTGCTTGAGACATTGAGGCAACCGAAGAGTGGTATGCACCATATACAATGTACTGTGAAAGAGAACAATAATATGAATATTCTGTTCCATTTCCGACAAGAATTAGGCACTTGTGTAGTATGCAAACTAACCCCAATTGCTCGTGCATTTGAAACTTCATTACGAGAGGCGAGGGTAGTGTAGTGGTTTTAATAGGCGTGGACGCAGCAGGCATGATATATTTGGTATGAAAATCAATGGAGACAGACTGACATAATAGTTCTTGTGTGTATCTTATTGCAAAATACGCTTAACAAGTGGAGACATTGAAAGGAAGGAGGAGAATGTGGAAGAAAGCCTCCCCCGCAGTTTGCCGAGATCAACGGCGTCGCCATCTTGAAATCTGACGTCGCTAGAAACGAAAATGACGCGTCTGCCGTAAAATTGACGTCACTGTATTGTCGTGAGACCTCTTCCGGTTTGGCGCCATTACCACGCCGCACAGCCGAATGCTGGCGAGATATGCCAGTTTCTTTAGTGTAAACTCGACCGCATCGCAGTGGGAGTTGCGCCTTTGACGCCAGTGGGGTGAAGGAATGTGGGCATGTGTAAGAATTGAGCCTGCTGGTTTCAATGTTGTGAGACACCGTGCACATTGTAACGCTATATTATTGTTTTTTATAGGTGTCTGGGCCTGGTGAAGATACAGCGACACATGGCCGACAGCTTCTGGCAGCATTACTGACCGACCAGGCCCTATGATGTGAAGACTGACGACGAGGAACAGTCATTCGACAGTGGGTTGAAGCCTTGTTTTTATCGAGATTTTATTTTGTATAACCGGGGTTGAGGTAGATGGTGAAGTAGGCCGATCACTGGGAGAATCAAATCAACGATAGCTTTGACGATATATGTATCATAGGCAAGTGCGAGTGAACATTAGTTTTAATGTTACAGTTCTCACAATCGAAACGTTTTACTTAGACGTTTAATCGAGCTATTTCTCACGCTATATGATGTATTTCACACTAAATAATGTCAAAATAGTATGCAACATAATGCCCATGAAACGAAACTTGTATATGAGGCCGAGATTGCACCGCGAAAAGTATGTTAACATTTATATGCATAAGCACCATTCGCGCGGCGAATATCACACTCTTACTCGCATGCATACATACACCCACTCAATACAGTTGAGTAGACGATTCTTTGCCCCGTCATGACCCCAAACACAACGCATTCATGCTTGGGAATCAGCATGCAAAGCCAACATACACAAGTGCTTAATCCTTTGCAATAGTCTAACTAACGGGTACGCATTTGATTTGTCTTCCTAATGAAACACGTATAGAGATCATTCGATGTTTTGAGACCAATATTTATTGCAGCCACACATTTCTCGGAACGCAGATTTGTATCTAGGTAGTGACGGACACCGGCTGCATGTTTTGAGACATTGCCATGGAAACAATAGCATACGCTACAGTGAGCAATGCCAACAGGCCAGGTATTTGGCCATGTCATGAGCGCTATGCCGACAAACAGGTAACGCCAAAAGCTATACATAAATGTCATGGCGAAGTGCCATACTAGAAAACAAAAGTGGTTCCAAACTACCCAGACAACTACAAAATTGTATACTAGACTTGCGGGCGGTGCACCACTACTCTCACGTCGTATTCTGAGAGGGGTTGTGTCGCCAACACCTTAGGACTCAAAGAGGAAGACCTGAAACCAAAGAGCAGACATCTCGCAAGTTCAATATGAAAACGAAACCACAAAGCAACTAAAACAGGCCCCAATTGGGGGGGTTCCCGGGGAACCCAAAAATAATCCCCTGGGATGTTTGAAAAACTTTTTGGCCTTTTTTTCACAAATTGTACACCCAATTTTTCAAAGGGGGGGTTTAAAAATTAAAAAATTAAAACAAAAATAAAAATTTTTGTTAAAAAAAGCCCGGAACGGGATCGGTCTGGTTTAAAAAAAAATTCATCGACTTAGGGGGAAATTCCCCAAGGGGGAACGTTGGGCCGGAAAAAAAGGGTTTTAAAAGGGTCCCCCGCTTGGTTGGGGGCCAAACCTTCCAATACCGTACATACACTACCAAGAGACGTGGTCGTCTAGTCCGTACTCCAATACCGTATATACACGACTGAGAAGGGGTATAGTCACATATCAATGGACAGTTTCTCAACCATTTTATAGTTTTTACCCCAAAACTTCATCCTGAAACATAATCTCACGGAAAATTCAAAGAATGGCAAAAAAGGCGTATATATAACGTGTTCATTAAATGAATCTCAATATAAAGCTACGGAGGCATATACCGTCAGGTACTAATCGATAATCTAAACAGTTGGTACAGTTTGGAAAAAACATTTATTTCTAGTCAAAAATTATTTAAGAATACATCTCACCGTCATTTGTCAGCAACATGGGTGTTTTGCACGCAGAGCAACGCAGAATTCAAGCGAAATCTTTACATATACAAGCCGGCGCAATGTCGTAGAAGAAACCTGTTATGTGTCACACGCCGTATACATTTTCTCAGCTTTTTTTATTCATCGTGTTGCGTTGTTTACAATGATTTCCTTTTAATATAAAGAGTTTGGAATGGCATATAATGCTTCAGATACACCTTTGCATACAGCACACGTGGCATCGCCGTTAACACGTTTTAGAGTGCCAGATCGCAGAGAGTAGAGTGCCAACGCAATGAAGGGAACTTCTGTCGTTGAGTGTAGTAGTGTGAAGCTCAGCAGTACGAAAGTTACATTAGATACGGCCCAAAATTATATTTGCCTAGGCATAGGGGGAACGCTGCTTGTTACACTGGGACAACTCACCGAAGAGTGGTATACACCATATACAAGTTTTGAAAGAGAACAAGAATATGAATATTCTGTTCCATTTCCGACAAGAATTAGGCACTTGTGTAGTATGCAAACCAACGTTAGTTGCTCGTGCATTTGAGACTTCATTGCGAGAGGCGCGGGTAGTGTAGTGGTTTTCATAGGCGCGCACGCAGCAGGCCTAATACATTTGGTATGAAAATCAATGGAGACAGTCTGACATTGTTGAGTCTAATCGGTGCTATACGCCACGCACATTGACTTGCATCGTATATAAAAAGTACCCGAATGTCGCACGGGCCGTTGTACCATAATACAACTGTAGTTCTATGTGTGTACCTTATTGCAAAATACGCTAAACAAGTGCAGACATTGAGAGAAAGGAGGAGAATGTGGAAGAAAGCGTCCCCCCACAGTTTGCCGAGATCAACGGCGTCGCCATCTTGAAATCTGACGTCGCTAGAAACGAACATGGCGCGTCTGCCGTATAACGTGACGTCACTGTATTGTTGTGAGGCCTCTTCCGGTTTGGCGCCATTACCACGCCGCACAGCCGAATGCTGGTGAGATATGCCAGTTTCTTTAGCGTAATCTCGACCGCATCGCTGTGGGAGTTGCACCTTTGACGCCAGTGGGGTGAAGGAATGTGGGTATGTGTAATAATTGAGCTGCTGGTTTCAATGCTATTTTTCACGCTATATGATGTAGTTCAAACTAAGTAATGTCAAAATATTATGCAAATTAATGCCCATGAAACGAAATTTGTATATGAGGCCGAGATCGCACCGCGGAAAGTATCTTAACATTTATATGCATAAGCACCATTCGCGCGGCGAATATCGCACACTTTCTCGCATGCATACATACACCCACTCAATACAGTTGAGTAGACAATGTCCCAGCTTCTGAAAAAATGTTGTATTATTTTATTTATGTGATATCTTCTCATCAACATACATTTCAAATGAGCGGCAACACACAAATAAGTGTTGACACCAATATCACTCCTTCGGTTGGAACCAATGATATATTATCTTAATGTGCTGATTCTGTAACACGTATTAGGGTAAATGTATGAAAACGAACTGTTACCGAACTACAAGAAATACTTTTTAATATAAAATAGACTGACAAATTCAAAAATATCAAAACAAACGACATGGTTAAAAACCGTGTGTCCTATCTGCACTAACTGTGCAGTAAATATCCTTCCAGTGACCGTGTTCAGAAATTTGTATTCATAGTTTTTTCATATCACATATATTTCCTAAATCAGTCACACCTGTCATGTTAAGGTTAAGCAAACACCATATTACGGAACTAGAACATGTTTCTGATGAAAACATATGGCTAAATCACAAGTTCGAGTGCTGCCCCGGCATATATGTAAGACGATGGTATTAATAGCAGAAGAGAAAATGCTAATTGCAGGTTTACAAAAAACGTTTTGGTAATAAGAATTGTGGGAGTTGAAAAAGCTGATAAGAGAAATATGGATTAGAGTGGATGTTAGAGTTAAGGAAAGTTTTAAGAAGAAACTGGTGAGGAATAGGTTGAAATGGGCTGGTCATGTGGAAATAATAGATGATGGAAAAATAGCAAATAGAGCAGATGCCCAGAAAATGGAAGGAAATGGAAGCGAGGAAGACAGACATTGCAATAGGAGAACTGCATTAAGAAAGACCTAAACAGATTTGGAGTAGAATTGAGAACAAGAGCATAAAATTGAAGAAATTAGAGAATGTTGATAGAGAACGTGGCAAGACAAAAATACGAAAAGAGAAGAGGAAGAAAAAGAAACACGACTGAAACGGAAACCATTTTCAATCTCAGGGCTGCAAAGAAGAGAACAACAGATATATGCAATTTTACCTTAGTCTATATAGTAACCAGAAAACTATTAGTTTGAATCCTTAATAGCCATTAGGCACATTTTCGTTGCCATGTCACCTCTTGAGCTGCAACCTGCTGGGTTCTTACAAAATTGTAAGTCATCATAATTTGGAATCTGGATTGCCATGCGTTTCATTCACAAATTAAACACTCGCCATTATAAATTTTCTTTAACTTTCTTAGTTAAAAACGTGACATCTTAATTATTTTATTGACGTTATTTGTATCATTTGCTCTGTGTCTACATGATAAGATCGTCAACATGTTGAGGATGAAGTAGAGAAACTGGAAAACTTACGAAATGGCGGGAGTCTTATATCTAGTGTCGCCATCTACCAGACTATGAAATATATTTACATCAAACAAATCCAGTAGGTGTTGTCAATTTCTAAATGCCAAAACGAGGTTATCCATACTTCCATATTGTTGATTGACTAGGATCAAATGTATTTGTATTTACGTTCCAAAAACTGTATTGTATTTGTTTTAGTTTCCTCGTTGCGATGGTAAGCATGCATAGCATAGGAAGGATGGCTGCTGATGTCTTCTTCGGGTTTTATATATATCTTTCCAATGCGTTTTACTGTCATTTGGAGTGCCGGCTGACCCAGGTACGAAGCTAACATCATGCGTTTAATTTGTCTAACCACATGATATGTCATTTTGAATCCTTTTTTGAATTACAGCACACTTGCAAAGATGAATACAGACCAAGCAGAAGAAATATTTTTTGGGCATCTTATACAAGGACCGTATCACCAATGAAGAAGTCGACGTTATCCCAGTCGTTGTAGAAACCGTACCAGAAATTAGGGCGATTGTGCGCTGTTGACGTCTGACGCCACAAAGTCAAAGACAAATGTAGGGTTAGATTTATTATCAGAATCAAGCAAACCGTTCGACCCTTTGAAGAAACCATTATGGCAGCAAAGGTAATCAGAAAGTCGTGGTTACATTGCAAGCTGAAATGGCCTTGCAGAGATAGCCCCGCAAGACGTCATCACAGATAATAGAAACAGATAGAGTAATATATTGGAGGAGTGCATTCAGGAGTAGAGTGTATTATATTCAACGTCGGCATTTCCCAGCATGGCGGCAGACAATCAAGAGAGATGGCGGGAGTTATCAGGACATCTGTAATAATGCCATAACATACGTTGTTGACGTTAAGTTAATGAAATATTCGTTAAAAATGATAAATGATCAAATGAATTTGCTCAAACACGTGACGCTACGTGATTTTGCAACATTAAGATATTTTCTTAGAAACAAGCACACTATGGACTGTGTGCACTATGACGTCATTATCTGGGGAAGCTATGTGCATTTTGTATTCGCTAACATTTTGTTGTGCCGCCATTATCCAATTTTAAAACGCGTGAGTTTTCTAACTGTCACGTAAGATCTAGCTATACAACAAACTGGCTATATAACAAGAAAAGGAACTGATTAAAACTTCACGGCACATAATCAAAGTGTATGAATCCGTCATCAAAGAGGGTTGCGACTTATTGTATTACAGGTTATGTCATACGATTTGACAGGTAACAAATCCGTGTCATTTAAATGTTATTCAAGGGTTGATTTACATGTGGCGCAGATAAGACGCACGGTTTTTAACAGTGGCGTCTATTCCACGATTTATAATTCATCATTTTATTTTTGTAGGTACTTCACGCAAAGCAGCTAATGCAATATTTTGCCTTAAGATAGCCTACGGTATAGATTTGCTGCATACGTAGTACACAAGGCTTATAATAAAAAATTGTAAATATGTCAGATAGGCCTGTGCTAGTCCTACCACAGCTTTACATATTATTATCACCAGGAATCATGGACATTTTAGTAAAATTCGAGGGAGACGCAAAATATGCAAAAGTATACATACCAGAGGTGCAGGACAATATTCCACATGATCTTCGTAGAAGTATAATATTTTATATTAGTAACCCATCAGCTGCAGTTAGGACGCACGGATTTTGGCCTTGCTTAGCCCTGGCTTAAGTTAAGCTAACATCGACATGATAATTTGATTCCGATTGGCTACTTTCCCAAATTATTGATGTAGACAACCTTTCTAACAGTCTGTTTACAAACAAATGACATAATCTGTGTAACAGGAATTAATACATCATACTGAAAAATTGTGCCATAGCAAGTGCACAACGAAAGCATATTTGGACTTTTGGCTTAAACATGGGATAATGGCGGCACAACACAATTTTGACGAGTACAAAATATCCACAATGCATTGCTGAGGGAATTCCCTCCGTTTAGTGCCCAAGGTCCATAGGGCTTGTAAGTGGGTCACGATACATGGCGAGACTCCGCGCGACTGGAGCTGATTGGGGACTGGACACAAGAATAATATTATAACAACGGACGACAGTTGTAGCTTCCGACTGGAAAATACTAGAAATATCAGGTCATAAATATATTGAGTTATATCTTTCTTATCTTAAATATCCAATTTAATATTGAGTTTACCACTGTCACAGACACATAGCGATTTACGAAGCGCAGAGAGTATACACGATTTTAGGCCGTATGTGTCTTTTACGGGATTTGCATTTTATATTTCTGTACGTTCAAGTTTCACAATAATTCGATAAGCACTTATGTCTGACAAGTTCTCTAAATGCACGTAATCATAACACATGTAAACATTTGTCCCAAAACAGGGTGCACTGCGCGAAAGATGGCATTCTTCATTACACGTCAAGATCGCCAAACACAAGTGTTATCCGGCGATACCATGGCAACCACCATAATAATCGATCAAAATGCATGATTTCCGTGATTATTGTTACCAGCAAAGTGTTCCGCTGCATCTGTTTGTAATTATCCTTCGAATAATATAACTGTGAAACACTATTTGGGAACAGTCCGATTATTACAACCAAAATAAAACAAAGTTTTATATGTCAACATGGAAATATGGCCTTGTCCCCAATTGCCCCAACCTCGTTTTCGAGCGCAAGACTTACATGGCCTATTGAGAACAACTATACAACATGATTATACTGTCCCTGGTTTAGTTGTGACTGCATCCCCTATTCATAGAAACGTTTACAAACATTTATCTGCCAAAATGAGCAAATACATTAGTGTTATAATATTATTATTTAATTGGAATATGCGCACAACAAAAAATGACTCCAACTTACGTCTCGCTGATACAATCCCCTTTCACTTCGAGTACGCATTACCTCCGGGAGAAAGTCCAACAACACACATTCTATGTTGATGTCAAGACAGTGCAACAAGTGACTCGTCCCACGCACCTGTCCAGCCACACGCTCAATGCCGTCATCTCTCGGAAAGAAGACAGCTGCTGTACTACCTAATATGTTTTCGGATCACAACACAATAACATGTTAAATTGGAGGAGATGCACCGCCCTATCAACCAACAAGTGGCGAGGGTGAGAATACCGCCCTGTGAATTTGGACAACTTCAAAGCTGCCCTTCACGCCGAACTTCACTCGACATTCACGCCGTAGTGGTGCCGCAATCTCGAAAATCAAAGACAAACCAACCATGATTAACGACGAAACCGTGCGTTTAAAGCGAAAGCGACGTTCACTTAAGAAATGGCGTCTAGTCCGACTCGAAAAGTAGATCTACGTTTTGCAAATACAATGTTAAACATCACTGGTTTAAATCATACTTGACCGGCAGATCTCAGTGTGTGACGATCATCGTGTTTTTCCACCGATTCGCTGATAACATCCAGCTGTATGTCAAATATGTATGTGTCTGACGAACTAGCACACCCTAATTAACTGCTCGTCCAGTGCATCGCCGACATTACAAGCTGGATGATGATGTAAATTGAAACTAAAAAATAACTCAGACAATATAACAACAAAAGAGTGTGCATCGTGCTACAGTCACCGCACAATCTACATGTTTATAACAGCCCCACTTTGGAACTACCTTGTTTAAACTTGCAATCTATAGATGCAGCAAGACATCTAGGTGTATTTTCATCGATTACCGGGGTGCTCACACTATTGATTTCCATAACTGAATTGGCCAGCTGTTGACCAATAAATTCACGTGCTTAGATAAACTTCACTAAACTGTTTACAGTTTAGCTCTAAAACAGCCGACCTTATCTGTGCCGTGCCGTGCCGTGCCGTGCCGTGCCGTGCCGTGCCGTGCCGTGCCGTGCCGTGCCGTGCCGTGCCGTGCCGTGCCGTGCCGTGCCGTGCCGTGCCGTGCCGTGCCGTAAATTAAGGCGATTGTACGTCGTGGACACGGAACGTTACGGTCAGACCATAGACAATGCAGGATCAGATTTATTATTTCATGAATACCAATTGTAGAAGCTGTGCTAACCAATTTAAAACCGGGAAAACTCCGACAATTGTGTCGTCGTAGAAGTGGGAGATCGTTGTAGACATCGTATGAGTGAACAGTGAGACATTTACTTTGCGTATTCATATTCTTTTTGCAGATATCAATGAACTTATCAAGGAGTGTCTATCCACACCTGCAGGCCACGAATATTTCGGATTCCAAACAAAAACAAGATCTGGTTACGCGTGCCAAGAATGGATGAGTACCAATGTAAGCAGACAGAGACAGCTACAATTCCTCTTCGTAGTAACTCGCAGTGATATGATATTATGTCGCTACACATAACATCCCCTGCAGTCACTCATATTTACGTGTGATGTTATTTGTAGTTTGCGGTATTATGTTTTGATTGAGAATATCAATGCAAGTTCACTGTAGAAAGAAATAGGTTTCATTATTAAATTGCTGCTACATGTATACAAAAGTTAAAATATGGCTATTAAATCCGTTAGAATAAAAGTATTACCGAATATTAACTATCGTGTGTGTCACTGCCCCAGTATCGGTTAAAATCTAACAGAGTATACTTGCAGAAATTCAGGAAATGTTACGGCTCTATTGATTCGGCAACTGTTACAGTTTCGATTGCCACACCATTTCACCCATAAATATATATATACCGTGCCATACTATCTGGCTACAAGAACAGCCAATATACTGCGATCATAGTCTCTAATCATCACATGACATTTAACAGATGACCAGTTGTATTGTATTCTTACATTTGTTCCTCACCCTTAGCCACATCGACATAAATGCGGAGCTGGCGGTCCAGGTAATTTCTGTCGTAACCCGATTGGACCGGGCGTCCCAGCGGAGTGCACGAAATCGAAGCCGTGGTGCTTCACGACGAGTCGCTATAAGCGATGGGAAGTATGCGATATACCGTTGTGTCCAAGTAAGTTGAGTGTCTTGACAAGACAGCAGATAGATTGCTTGAGAGAAAAATATATGAAGAATACACACAGGGCAAGTTCATACATCCTATATGATATTAACGACGCATTTTCTTGTAGTCTTGGCATTGTCCAGAAGACAAACTGATATAATAGTTTCCCAATATGTATATATTCTAAATGTTGGTGCCCAGATGCATGGCACTGCTACAAGTGAGTGTTTTGGAAATGTACAATTAAATGGAGATGTATAAAAGGGTTGCATGTTTCATAGGTGTCCTAAATTTATTTTAATACAGACAAAACTAATAAACTATCATCCGTATTGATGTTTTCGGTAAATTTATGGATGCATCAAACTGGCAATTCACTGTTCAATTCATGTTCGTATACTTTTGTTTTTAGACGTTCCTAATCGTGAGTGCGGTGATTTCGTGAAAATGAAGAACATGTTTGCCTACCAATACCATGGTGTTAAACAGCATGGAATAGGCACCGTACGGGGCTGCAAGGAACGTTGTTTGACATATAGGCCGGCTTGCGTTGGTTTTGATTTCAATTTTCTTGGAAACATATGTTTCGTGCATGTTCACAAATTTAGATTCCTCAACGTGTACAGACACAAACATATCGACCATTACATTCGCCAGCCGCCTTGCATAGGTAACCTTTCTACCAGATTGAAGCGTTAAACAAGTTTAAATCAGCGGTGGCAAACAACTATTTTACGTTTAATTAAAACATTTCACAACTGTTTGTATACATACACATACAGTGCCACAAACGCAGCCATCGTATAAGAGGCGTGTGTTAATGCCCGTATACACTATCAGGCAGCAGCGTACGAAATACAGCAGTCTGATGTTTTCTAGCTATGTTGAATAGTCTCCTATTGCCACACGTTCAGACAGTGTCAGACGGACGTGCAACTATGGGTGAAGGTCACTCGATTGTTCACTCTTTCACCGAGGTAGGGGGAGGGGGGTCAATGCGATACGCTGTTTTTGTTGGCAATCGGTTCACCCGTATCTGATAACAGTAGCGCATGTTGGGTCGCCAACAGACACCATACAGTCTCTCGGGGTAACGTAAACATATGCATATAGCCATAGCAACGCACCAGAAATGTGCCTTACGGCCTTGCCTGATAAGTGTATCAGGGCCTTAACTCGCACTAGGCAGTCAGTTGATGCGTCCACAACGTCGCGCTGTGCTCATGACACAATCACAACTATGCGTAATGTCACCTTCCAGCTTTCCCGTTGACCTCTTTCATTCATTTAAAGCTATCAGGAGCATTCATCTGGCCACTAGTTATTGTGAACGACAATGGTCATGTCGCTCATAATTTGGATTATACAGGTATAGCCATAAACGTAAACTGTTTTATGTAAGGAACCGATATGTAACGATAACGTTAAATGCGGCCTTGCACTAAACTGAATCTATTATAGTTGAACTTCTCGATCCGGAAAATGTTTAGAGAGACCATCAACATTAACTTTCTACGTGACCGAGGAAGCGAGATACGACACATATTGTGAAAGGTGGCGACCATTTTGAATCGTTATTTCGATGATAATGGGGCCAAAATCTAGCTTGGTGACACTCATTTGTAGATCCAGGAGGTCAAAGTACATAAAGATGTCACAACTGTTACTTTAAAACCTGTATTCACGGAACAGATGCATTTGCAACAGATCATCGCTTGGTGTGATAAATCATGAACATTTGCGTTGCTTAGCAACATTGTAAACAAGCAGCAAGAAGTGCAACAACAGAAATTCAACACCGTATATGCTGTTCCAGCACATCGTTCAGGAAACTGCGCAACCGAGTCTTCGGTAACCACACCCTCATGAAAGAGACTAAGGTGATGGTCGTGTGTATTACCACTGTGCTCTAAGGGACTGAGACGTGGGTTTCTTACCGATATCACTAGAAAACCCTGGAGAAATTCCACCAACGTTGCCTCAGAAAGATTCTATGTATCCGCTGGGAAGATCGCCGCACCAACGCCAGTATCCTCATGGACGCCAATGCAACTAATATCAAGGCAGTGGTAATGCAGAACCAACTCCGCTGGGCTGGTCACTGTATTAGAATGTCGGACAACCGTCTCCCCACAAGTACTGTTTATACAACTAACATATGGTATGATAACACGTGGTGGTAATAGCAAAAGATTCAAATACACTGCTAAACATTACTTGAAGAAACGCCAAATTGACATCAATACCTGGGAACGTTTTGCTTCGGACCGGCCACTTTGGGCCGTAGCATACACCAGACAACGGCCATGAGGCGGAGGAACGGCAGAGGAAGAAGTGGGAGATGTCTTAACATATTCACGTCTCCGTTCCATCTGGCACCTCCTACCCACACCGCAACAAGATCTGCAGATCAATCATTGGGCTCTTTGACCACGTCAGGACACATGACCGACTTTTGGAAAACGTCATCTTCGTTTCGAGAGAGCGATGATGATGTCATCTTTTCTAGTTTAAATTTTAAAAAAAAACGTGTGGGCCTAGTCTACATAATATATAGAAATATATGATTTTGACATAGGGTAAATAGCGAACAAATGTACCCTGATTTAAGTGCTTTCTGTTTGAAGAATTTAGATACACTTGTTATATGTTATACAGGACAAATTCCTGAATACAAGATCGTTGAAATACCTTGCGTTGCTATCTGTCCGAGGTTGCCCCTATATTTGCTGTATAATACTTGGACTAACAGAGTGAATTTTAAGCCTAGTTTTCCGAATACTTAATAATACTTTGTATTAACATTGCAGATAAACTTACTGGCATCCCTGTTCCTGAACTGGACTGTAGGCCATCATTTTCCCGTGGCTATTACTACCTAGGATTCATGAACAAAACCGAATCAGGTCGGACATGCCAACCCTGGCGTAGTAGGAAGGTGAGAAGTAATATATAGGCTATTTACGATTTCAATATCGGCGTTTCATTTTTTATTTCGTTATAATTTTGTTGTATACTTTTTGAAGTCGAACGATGATGATGAGACGATGAATGAAGTTGACAACGATGAAGATAATGATGATAAAACAAAATTTATGTTATTTTTATTAGTAATGGTGATTTATATAATTAAAGACTGAAAATATGAACCGCTTCCTATTATTTGCCCATAATGTTTGGTAATAAAGCTATTAATAAATACATCAAAAGAGTGATAATTTGGATCAAGAATTGTTTTTTATTGTTATTCGTTGGGAATAAACTCATTAATACACTATATGTTTGCGTTGCTAGTAGTGAGTTATTGAGAAATGGCAAAATGTGATCACTCGTAAAATGAAATCGTGACTATAGTTTTGAACGAGAATGTGGCCAGCGGACAGGTACTAGTGGCAAACCATGGCGCAATATGAACCACTATGACCCTGTCAAAGCAAAAGAAATCAGTCTGGCTGTCATTAACCTAATCGACTTGTGAAGTGCTTTGTAAATGGTTGCACCCTTGGGGCACCCGTTGGGCTCAAGTGTTAGTTTACTATTACCTTTTTCGCTCCTCAGCCACATAACCATGTGTGCGGAGCGGGCGGACCGGGCAACTTCTGCCGTAACAAACGGGGTCCTGGTGTCAGCTGTCCAGTCAGAAAAAGGCCATGGTGCTACACAACGGATCCAAAGAAGGAATGGGAATACTGCAGCCCTATTCCGAGGTGTGAGTTTTATGGTAAGTTCTTTTCAACATTAAGTATATATAGTATGTATATAATATATAGTATATCAACAACCAGGACAGTTTTAGTTGAGTTTTGCTATAGCAAAAACCTGGGGAGCGTATCACTAACATGTTAAGTGCTCTTAACACCGATTTTGATCCATTCAATCGAAAGTTCACTTTACATAGGACCAAAATGACAATTGCGTTTCACTAACATTTCATCCTAGTTCCGGTCTATAGAAATGCACCTAGAAAAACCAATTTGTAAGAGTACGCCTTGCCACACTTAAAAACAAAGATGTTCATGATAAACAAGTATAATTCACTAACTGGCATTTTAATGCGACATGATCAGTTCGTGTTTTTTTATTGCAACAGTATAAATTATACATATTATAGTGTACTGACCGTCCAACATTGTTTTCAAGTCCCATTTTAGTTTTTGAAATAGACGTAGTAAGGGGCCGCTTACTCACGAGGCTTTTTCGAAACCGTTGTAGGCGTGGCTAAAAGCCCAGAAGGAAATGCATGATCATGTGATGCAGTATCGCGTGAACAAAAGTTGACGGGTTGCCGTGTCGTGTATTTGTTGTTATTCGTAATGGTATGAAGTCAGTGTTTGTGTGTGAATGCAATTTGTATGGATGTGTTTTTTTTCCATGGGCGTTACATTTGTTAAAAAACATGGTATATAATTATTTGTGGGTCGTATTTTCAAACACCTCTTGATATGTATTAAGTAGGTTTTGCCAAACTCTGCCAACTGTATAAATTATCCCATTGAAACATATAATATGTGACATTATAGCCAATTTAGAAACTGCAAAGTCTTGATTTTCAGTTTATTGAAAGAGGCATCGTCAAATGAAAGTAAAAAACATGCAAGCATTTTCCCATAGCTATAGATATAGCCGCGTCACTGATTAACAATGCGACCTCGCGGAGAGAATATTTAAAGTCTATGCAATACAAAAGTGCCAGTGCAGGTGTAGTACACCAATATATTTCGAGAATGCTACAGAACAATATTCGTGATTGTAGCACCCGATTTGTGTTTAATTACCTTTTTACTTACAAGGACCATGCGGACTTTAGCTGATTTCCTTTAACATAAAACTCAAGTTGCATTTGTAGGCCTACACTTTTTATAGCAGTCGATACCTTTTAACTATGCTTAAACCGATTAAAATGTTATCTTTTGACTAAGTGGTAATTTTTAAGGTTGGCCCAGATCGATAAAATTCAAATTAGTTTATACATAGGCATAATATAATTGATACATTTTACATATTTACTGTTTCATAAATTGGTTGAATTGGTTGAACCCAAATGGACTAAGCAGACATAACGACGACACACATTCATTATTGGCTGGCAAATGGTTGACATATATAAATAATAATGAGTACATGTCAGTTCTATGCGCTAGATCTAGATGTTTGCATCTTACCCAGATAACATATTTAAGATAACATATAAAACACTGTGCTATAACGTACATGTTAACCTAAAGATTTTCCACAATATATTTATGTACTTGGAACTATT
>JAODUO010000760.1:172500-212500 GCA_025642075.2 Ridgeia piscesae | reverse complement strand
GACTTGTGTGCCCTACAGGCTGAACATGGTAGGATTCATCACCTATAATCTGAAGTTGTCAGAATACATTGCGCACGCGCAATGACCTAAGTCTGTTACCCATTACTAGACGATGATCAACATATGCAATGGTCTTTGTTATTGACCTGTTTTGTCGAATAAAGTTAAGTAGAAATACCATGTTTAGTTATGGGTGGTTTAAATGTAAAGCTCACCTTACAAGGATAGACTATGAAAGTTGTCATGTAACAACGTGGGTGATGGCATGACAACGAAGTTATTAATTATATGTGTAATACGCTCGAGTGACCATACGTGCCACAAAGGGAACCTGGGCGTACGCTAGTCATAACAGGAGAAAGAACAAGCTATACGGTTTGTACATTTATTCTAATAAAACACAATACTACATTTAGAAAGTACCGTCTATGCAGACATGCATAGGTCAATATGTGTGTTGTCCCTCATCGCGGAGGATAGTCATAGCACGATATGGACATCCTAGGTTGTATTTAGTTCCATATAACGCTCCATTGTGTATAACCATTGCGGTAGCATCGGTAACCAAGGCTCCGTGAGAATGACGACGTCGCAATACCCTGTCATCATGCATGTACTTTACACGACCCGGATACATATGTTTCGGTAAATTGACTACTTGTGTGTTGTCTCGAGGATTCATGAAAAGAACCATGTATTGCACGTTTATGCTAATGGTGCGAATCTCTTTCCCCTTTGGAAATACATTTTGCACCAAATATATAACTGACATGTTGCAATGGTGACTCTTCTTCGTGAAAAGTTTGGTTACCCTCTTGTCCATTTCCGACATGAGATACTCGATGACCATCACGTTTCTATTCTTAGTATCGAAAGACGACACATCGGAAAGACCCGCGACACATTATAAGTTCGGATGTATGGTAGAGAGGGTGGAATACAATGGCTGCATTCTCCGTAACACCACGTGATCTTTTCGGGTGGTAAGTTTACCAGTGTGTGGGAGTGACGTAACAAATTCACAACAAAGGTTGTCTTACCACAACCTGTCGGTCCGGCGGTCCTCGTGTCCATAACTTAACCCATTAGCACACAGCAGGTTTTAACGTGAAGCCAGTACCTCCTCAACTATTTGGCCTAGATGTTTAAAAATATTGCTTGCTCCATTGTCTTTGCTCTAGCGCCTTTATTACTCAATTCCAGCAATTGTATATTGTGTGCATGTTGTAGATAATAAAAGCACCTACACAACTGTTGTTGTAACTTTAAAATATGTTGACCATTTCTTGATTGACAGTAAGACATTTTGAAACATTGTATAAAATAAATATTTTGTTGCGGCGTAACTTTTCATGCTTGGCTTTTTACTGCTACAAGTTGGGTTTATTTAAATGTACATTAAATGGTAAACGTATTATAATATGTTACACATTTTAGGTGTATATGTGGCCAAACCCCCGGCTGGAGCTTATTTTTAAATGTCCAAAAACAAAACCAATTGTTGTAAAATTTCGAAAATGCGGTACATAGTTTTGAGAACGGAAGTATCCAAAATAGCCACAATTTAATGTCATATGTTGCATTTATTGCCTCTCTTAATCACTACATGTAACCACATAAACCGAATTCAAACGCTGTGCTGTATTCGCTGGTCAGTTGGCCGACCTGAGGAGATTCGGGGTGACCGTTAATGCCCGACTTAAGTGCTAATCGGGACAAATGGGACTATGGTGGACGGTAATTATTCATGTACTTATACTGAGAGAGAACACAATCATCCAATAAGGTTTGTACATTTGTATTAAAGCAGAGCACAACACATGTATTTACAGGTCACCTTCCAAAGCGGCCAATACCATACGTTTAACATTATGTCGCCATGCACACGCACACGCACGCGCACGCGCACGAACACGAACAAGCACACGCACACACTCGAACATATTCGCACACGCACACGCAACGCAACGAAATAAAACAAAAGCTCTAGCCCTACCTGCAGTTAGACGAAATACACGTCGAAATATGTAAGGCGAGGCGATAACAGACGATCGTTCGCATACAGATTTACTGTGTAATGTAATACTCTTTGTATTGTGTACAATTTGTGTAGCTAGCTCAACATCAATGATTATGTGTTGCGAGCATTGCCTGTTAGTTGCTTTATGGTTTGGTTTTCATATTGAACTTGCGAAATGTCTGCTCTTTGGCTTCTGGTTTTCTATTTGAGTCCGAAGTGTGAGTGACACAACCCCTCTCAGAATACGACGCGAGAGTAGTGGTGCACCGCACGCAAGTCTAGTATACAATTTTGTAGTTGTCTGGGTAGTTTGGAACCACTTTTGTTTTCTCGTATGGCACTTCGCCATGACTGTTATGCATAGCTTTTGGCGTTACCTGTTTGTCGGCATAGCGCTCATGGCATGGCCAAAGACCTGGCCTGTTGGCATTGATCACTGTAGCGTATGCTATTGATTCCATGGCAATGTCTCAAAATATGCAGCCGGTCTCTGTCACTACATAGATACAAATCTGCGTGCCGAGAATTGTGTGACTGCAATAAATTTTGGTCACAAAACATCGAATGATCTCTACACGTGTTTCATCAGGAAGACAAATTAAATGCGTACCCGTTAGATATACTATTGCGAAGAATTAGGCACTTGTGTAGGTTGGCTTTGCAAGCTGATCCCTAAGAATGCTGTTTCCAGGCGAGGTTAATGCGTTGTGTTTGGTGTCATGACGGGGCAAAGAATCGACTACTCAACTGTATTGAGTGGGTGTATGGATGCATGCGAGAAAGTGTGTGACATTCGCCGCGCGAATGGTGCTTATGCATATAAATGTTGAGATACTTTCCGCGGTTCGATCTCGGCCTCATATACAAGTTTCGTTTCATGTGCATTATTTTGCATAATATTTTGACAATACTTACTTTGAAATACATCCTATTGCGTGAAAAATTGCTCATCAAACGACTAAGTAGAACGTTTCGATTGTGAGAACTGTAACATTAAAACGTATGTCCACTATCACGTGCTATGATACATATATCGATGTCAAGCTATCGTTGATTCTTCTAGTGATCGGCCTACTTCATCATCTACCTCATCTACTTTATATAAATAAAATAACTCGATAAAAACAAGACTTCACCCGCTGTCGAATGACCGTTCTGCGTCGCCAGTCTTCAAATCATTGGGCCTGAGCGGTCAGTAATGCTGCCAGATGTCGTCGCCCATGAGTCGATGTATATTCACCAGGTGCAGGCACCTGTAAAAAACAATAATAGAGCGTTACAAAGTGCACGGTTTCTAACAACATTGAAACCAGCAGGCTCAATTCTTACACATGCCCACATTCCTTCACCCCACTGGCGTCAAAGGCGCAAATCCCGCCGCGATGCTGTCGAATTTACACTAAAGAAACTGACATATCGCGCCAGCATTCGGCTGTGCGACGTGGTAATCGCGCCAAACCGGAAGAGGCCTCCCAACAATACAGTGACGTCACGACAATACGAGAGACGCGCCATATTCGTTTCTGGCCACGTCAGATTTCAAGATGGCGACGCCGTTGATCTAGGCAAACTGGGGGGGCTTTCTTCTATCTTCTTCTCCCTTTCTTTCAATGTATGCACTTGTTTAACGTATCTTGCAATCAGGTACACACATATAACTACAGTTGTATTATGGTACAACGGCCTGTGCGACATTCGGTTACTTTTTATGTACGATGCAAGTCAATGTGCGTGGCGTATAGCACCGATTAGATTCAACAATGTCAGACTCTCTCCATTGATTTTCATACCAAATATATCAGGCGTGCTGCGTCCGCGCCTATTAAACCACTACAGTACCCACGCCTCTAGTAATGAAGTTTCAAATGAACAAGCAATTGTGGTTGGTTTGCATTCTACACAAGTGCCTTGTCGGAAAAGGAACAGAATATTCATATTATTGTTTTCTTTCACAGTACACTGTATATGGTGCATACCACTCTTCGATGAGTTGTCTCAATGTCTCAAGCAGCTTTCCACCTATGCCTAGGCAAATAGAAGTTTGGGCAGTATCTAATTTAACTGTCGTACTGCTCAACTTCACACTACTACACTCAACGACAGAAGTTCCGTTCATTGCGTCGGCACTCTACTCTCTGCGATCTGGAACTCTAAAACGTGTTAACTGCGACGCCACGTGTGCTGTATGCAAAGGTGTATCCGAAGCATTATATTCCATTCTAAGCGATAACAGACGTTCGTTCGCATACGTATTTACTGTGTAATGTAATACTCTTTGTATGGTGTACAATTTGTGTAGCTAGCTCAACATCAATGATTATATGATGCGACCAATGCCTGTTAGTTGCTTTGTGATTTCGTTTTCATATTAAACTTGCGATATGTCTGCTCATTGGTTTCAGGTCTTCCTATTTGAGTCCGAAGTGTGGGCGACACAACCCCTCTCAGAATACGATGTGAGAGTAGTATGCTGTTGTTTCCATGGCAATGTTTCAAAATATGCAGCCGGTCTCTGTCACAACCTAGATACAAATCTGCGTGCCGAGAAATGTGTGACTGCAATAAATATTGGTCTCAAAACATCGAATGATCTCTACACGTGTTTCATCAGGAAGAGAAATCAAATAATCAAATGCGTACCCGATAGTTACTATATTGCAAAGAATTAGGCACTTGTGTAGGTTGGCTTTGCATGCTGATCCCTAAGCATGCTGTTTCCAGGCGAGATTAATGCGTTGTGTTTGGTGTCATGACGGGGCAAAGAATCTTCTACTCAACTGTATTGAGTGGGTGTATGGATGCATGCGAGAAAGTGTGTGACATTCGCCGGGCCAAAGGTGCTTATGCATATAAAAGTTAAGATACTTTCCGCGGTGCGATTTCGGCATCATATACGAATTTCGGTTCATGTGCATTATTTTCCAAAATATTTTGACATTACTTAGTTTGAAATACATCATGTAGCGTGAAAAATTGCTCGATCAAACGTCTAAGTAAAACGTTTCGATTGTGAGAACTGTAACATTAAAACTAATGTCCTCTCGCAGTTGCTATGATACATATATCGATGTCAATCTGTCATTGATTTGATTCTTCCAGTGACCTGCCTACATCATCATCAACCTCAACACAATAAAATAACTCGATAAAATCAAGGCTTCACCCCACTGTCGAATGACTGTTCCGCGTCGCCAGTCTTCACATCGTTGGGCCTGGTCGGTCAGTAATGCTGCCAGATGTCATCGACCATGAGTCGCTGTATATTCACCAGGCGCAGACACATGTAAACAACAATAATAGAGCGTTACAAAGTGCACGGTGTCTAACAACATTGAAACCAGCATGCTCAATTCTTACACGTGCCCACTTTCGTTCAACCCACTGGCGTCAAAGGCGCAAATCCCACAGCGATGCGGTGGAGTTTACACTAAAGAAACTCATATCTCGCCAGCATTCGGCTGTGCGACGTGGTAATCGCGCCAAACCGGAAGAGGTCTCACAACAATACGGTGACGTCACGACAATACGGGAGACGCGCCATTTTCGTTTCTGGCCACGTCTGATTTCAAGATGGCGACGCCGTTGATCTAGGCAAATAAGGGGGGCGCTTTCTTCCATTTTCTTCTCCCTTTCTTTCAATGTCTGCACTTGTTTAACGTATCTTGCAATAAGGCACAAACATAGAACTACAGTTTTATTATGATACAGCGGCCTGTGCGACATTCGGGTACTTTTTATGTACGATGCAAGTCAACGTGCGTGGCGAATAGCACCGATTAGATTCAACAATGTCGGACTCTCTCCATTGATTTTCATACCAAATATATATCAAGCCTGTTGCGTCATCGCCTATTAAAACCACTACACTATCCCCGCCTCTCGTAATGAAGTTTCAAATGCACGAGCAATTGATGTTGGTTTGCATTCTACGCAAGTGCCTAATTCTTGTCGGAAATGGAACAGGATATTCATATTCTTGTTCTCTTTCACAGTACACTGTATATGGTGCATTTCACTCTTTGATTAGTTGTCTCAATGTCTCAAGCAGCTTTCCTCCTGTGCCTAGGCAAATAGAAGTTTGGGCAGTATCTAGCTAACTTTCGTACTGCTGAGCATCACACTACTACACTCAACGACAGTAGTTGCGTTCATTGCGTTGGCACTCTTCTCTTTGCGATGTGGAACTCTAAAACGTGTTAACCGCGACGCCACGTGTGCTGTATGCAAAGAGGTATCTGAAGCATTATACGCTATTTTAGGAGATAACAGACGTTCGTTCGCATACATGTTTTACATTACTCTTTGTATGGTGTACAATTTGTGTAGCTAGCTCAACAGCAATGATTATATGAAGCGACCAATGCCTGTTATTTGCTTTGTGGTTTCGTTTTCATATTGAACTTGCGAGATGTCTGCACTTTGGTTTCCGAAGTGTGGGCGACACAACCCCTCTCAGAATATGACGCGATCTCTTATTTTGCATAATATTTTGACAATACTTAATTTGAAATACATCATATTGCGTGAAACATTGCTCAATCAAACGACTAAGTAGAACGTTGCGATTGTGAGAACTGTAACATTAAAACTTATGTCCACTCGCACTTGCTATGATACATATATCGATGTCAAACTATCGTTGATTTGATTCTTCTAGTGATCGGCCTACTTCATCATCTACCTCATCTACTTTATATAAATAAAATAACTCGATAAAAACAAGGCTTCACCCACTGTCGAATGACTGTTCCGCGTCGCCAGTCTTCACATCGTTGGGCCTGGTCGGTCAGTAATGTTGCCAGATGTCGTCGCCCATGAGTCGATGTACATTCACCAGGTGCAGGCACCTGTAAAAAACAATAATAGAGCGTTACAAAGTGCACGGTTTCTAATAACATTGAAACCAGCAGGCTCAATTCTTACACATGCCCACATTCCTTCACCCCACTGGCGTCAAAGGCGCAAATCCCACAACGATGCTGTCGAATTTACACTAAAGAAACTGGCATATCTCGCCAGCATTCGGCTGTGCGACGTGGTAATCGCGCCAAATATGTGTGTGTGTGTGTGTGTGTGTGTGTGTGTGTGTGTGTGTGTGTGTGTGTGTGTGTGTGTGTGTGTGTGTGTGTGTGTGTGTTTTGTGTGTGTGTGTGTGTGTGTGTGTGTGTGTGTGTGTGTGTGTGTGTGTGTGTGTGTGTGTGTGTGTGTGTGTGTGTGTGTGTGTGTGTGTGTGTGTGTATTACAAATTTGTATGTAAATGTAATATCACGCATAAAATACACTACAGAGAGTAATACAGATTTTCATCAACAAAGGCCTGCGCAGAATCTCACAGGTGAAGTGTTCAAAGAAGGTAACACTACACTCTAGAAATAGACCAAACAACTACTCATAGAAAATTAAATAAAGACGAGAAAGTGGAGGTGGATAGGACACACACTCAGGAAATCTCATGAAACCATCACCAGTCAATCCACCACATGGAGCCCCCCAGGGAAGAGGCGAAGAGGTAGTCCACGAAACACCTGGCAGAGACACTGAAAGGGAAACAAGAGATGGCTTACACCAGGAGAGAGATGGAGAGTATGGCCATGGACAGAAAACAGTGGCGTTCTTTTGGTCGATGCTCCCAGCGAGCAAACAGGCATAAGTAAGTAAATATATTCTGAATTATTTATATATATTAGATTGAGTTTTATTGACATGTAAATTACATTAGACATCATTCTACTGTCGTAAATATCACGCTTGAGAATTTATATATTAGACGCATTGGTACTGACATGAAACGTATTTTTAATAAAGACATGCTTTCTCTCTCAGAATGACTTGACAACAGCATATATTTGATATATCTTGTTAACAGAAATATATCCACATTCCAGGAACAATGTCACCTTAAATTGATTTTTGTTGGTAGACATGTTTGTTATGATTTATGTTTGTAACGTTTTATTGTACAGTCTACATGGCTACCTAGAAGTGCATATAAACTTTGCTACAACAATGTTTATTCTCATTATAATGAAGATTTTAAAAATTATGGATTGATGGATGAAATGTTTTTTTAAACTTAAACAGCTGAAGTTCTCATACATATATAGGAGGTATCGATGATCTCTTGGTGACAGACTTCAGATGCATAAGGACTGTCAGTCGCTCCAAAAGAGAGAGGCGTTAAGTAGGTCCATGAATACAGGTGTTAATTCATCAGCGCAGTGTTTCAATGTGGAGGTGGAAACATTGCCAGACCAGCTGCTTTCCTGCTGCTCTACTGCTTGAATAGCTTTCTCACCTTGCGGTTTTAAGCGAGGAGGGAGTTGCCTCATCTATAAAATGATAACTGTCAACAGCCGCATGTACAAACCACTCATGTATGGTTCGGTAATAAACACTGATTCCATGGTACTATAATTATACCAACTGGTATATAATACAAGAGTGAAATTAGTCCAATTTTAAGTACTAGTTACTTTAACTGGATGTATTTCAATTTATTTTTATTTTTCCTAAATAACTCTGAAATTATTGCCGTTTCATATGTGTAATTGCGCAGCACATTCAAGAGCATTACTATATTTCGAATGCTACCAGAACTAATTTGTTATCCTTATTAAAATGGACATTATTTGACATAATCGTTAGGTGGTCCAATTTCCGTGCCCTTACCCTAGCCGCTATATAGCCCTAGACTATAGTATACTTTATTATATGCATACAGTGTTTGCTTGGATGTCGGATGGCTTCATCCAGTGCAAAATCCTTGCTATATACAGTTTTTGAAATGAAATATTACCTTAGAATACCTTAGGACGGTTCTGATCGTAGGATCCTGTGTTCCTCTGTGATCAGCTCTATGTTTTCATAATCTATTAATATAAGATCACGTGTTCCGGTTCTGTTGTTATTTATTCTTAACGGTGCTTCAAAGTCATTCACAATATCCTGGTATATCAGGATTTGTCTAGTCGGGTTTTGCATTAATCTAGGGATTTAACTGTTACCACTGTATTAGGGAGACTATTCCATATTTCGGTAATTCGAATTGGAAGTACATTTATTCTTAGGTTTAGTTTGGTTCTTTCTGAATAATTTTAGAGAATTTCCCATGTTTCCTGTTCTTTGTGATATTTCATCGTTTCTCAAAAGATTTGGTACATATTCGTTGTCGTAATTGTTGTGTATTATGTTGTAGACTTCTATCATGTCTCCTCTGAATCTTCGATATGCTAATGTAGGTAGTTTAAGTAATATATGTATTTCTATATACGATAGGTTCCTCATACCTGGCAATTAATTCTCTAGTGGCAATGTTGTGTTTTATTTTATAGGTGCCATACAGCCAAGGCGCAGTCTAGGTGGGATCTAACCATTGTTTTGTAGAGTGCAAATAAGTATGTTTATCTAGAAATTGGAAGGTTCTTCTAATTATTTTGGTCATTTAGTTGCCTTATTTACCACTTGGCTTATAAGGTCGTCAAATGCAAGTTTGGAGTCAGAGGTTACCCCTAGGTCTTTTTATTTATCATGTGTGTCTATTGTTTTTGGTAACATTGTTCGTTGTCGTATAATATTTATTTTCACATACTTTATGTTTTCCAATTTCCATATTTACATTTGTCTGGGTGAAGTCTAAGCATCCATTTTCACTCCATTTTTCTATGACGGCTATATTCTGTTTTAGTATCATCTCTATTCATTATGGGTCTAAATATGTTGATGTCATCAGCAAACAGGAGTGTGTTGGATTGAGTTAGATCTGATAACTCATTTATGTATAAGACAAAAGAGTAGAGGTCCTAGGACTGATCCCTGTGTTATTCCAGATGTTACATCGTGCCAATCTGATTATTTACCATTTACTGCCACCTTTTGTCTTCTGTTTGAGATGCATGCTTCTATTCAATTTAATATTTCTTTACTAATATGACTGTATACCTTTTAATCTACCTATTCGTTTTTTATGTGGTACCGTGTCGAAGGCCTTTTTGAAGTCCATGTATGTAACATGTGTGGTGTCCCCTGTCTATTTCATAGGTCCAGGTATCTAGTATTATTATTAGTTGTAAAACTGTAGATCTACCATAAATAAATCCATAGTGTTTTGGACTGAACATACCATTTTCTTTCATGTAACTGGTAATGCGATTTCTTTTTATTTTTCCATGCATTTGCAGACTATGCTTGTTAGACTTATTGGACGGTAATTGCAGGCAATTTTTGTTGTCATTTTTGTAAATTGCTAATATTTTTGCATCCTTCCTTCCAATCATCAGGAATACACATTTGTTTTAGTGATGTTTCAAATATTTTACACAGAGGGTGAAAAATTACATCTGACAGTTCTATTATAATTAGTAGCCTAGTGCTTATTTCTTCAGGACCAGGTGATTTATCAATGTTAAGTTCTTTTAAAATTGATAATATTGTATTTTCAGTTATATTTAATTGATCCATTTCTGTTTTGTTGTTTATTGTGGGCATATTTGGAATAAACCCTGGCTGTTATGTATTCAGTATCTATAGATTATTGCATATGAAATAATCGTGTTGAAACGCTCGCCCACACGAATGCCACCACACCGGCTTTTGTGGCCATATTAGTACACTAAGACGCAACAAGTGTAAAACGTAAATATACCTGGGAATGGTTGTAAGAACGCAATGAATTATGAAATGCAGCCAACAATGGGGTAGGTCAGGATTCTACACTAGTACCGAATGCTTGCCAAACATTACATAGCACAGTTCACTATAAATAATACATGGAGCATAGCATTGTTCGATCGGTCATGTATTTCTAAGACGTTCCACATATTGAAAATAGAAGTTTGGGATCTATTTAATTTAAATGCGTACTGCTGACCTTTATAATTAAATTATACTATATTCGACGACATAATTTCTGATAAGGTTTTGACACTCTGTGCGATCTTGTTAACTGAACATTTTTCAACAGCGACGCTCCCGCAGAAAGTTTATAGCATTTGTGTCACGGAAATAGTGTCCTCAATAATACGGTGGCGTCTTCTATAACATTGCTTTTTAATTCTTCGTACATCTTCAGCTGTCATAACAAACCCAAGCGGTTCGTTAAAAGTGCCGTAAATCTGTTTACAACGAAACTGCGATAGCAATATATATATATATATATATATATGTGTGTGTGTGTGTGTGTGTGTGTGTGTGTGTGTGTGTGTGTGTGTGTGTGTGTGTGTGTGTGTGTGTGTGTGTGTGTGTGTGTGTGTGTGTGTGTGTGTGTGTGTGTGTGTGTGTGTGTGTGTGTGTGTGTGTGTATTTGTGCCGTCTTTTGCATTTTCTTGACGTGTATAAAATGCGGCACCGTATTGCGGAACATTTTGCGGAACGCTTGTTTAAATCATCCTACAATCAGCTGTTGAACTCGCATGACTCCGAAGCCTCACACATTGCTAAATATGGATACAGAATGAATGCAGTGCCAAGATGGCGTTGTTTTGGCTGTACTGTCTATTGACCACACATACGGCATGTTGTTTTATTTATTGACCACACATACGGCATGCTGTTCTGCCTATTGACCACACGTACGGCATGCCCAGGTTTCCACATACAAGCTAGAGGCGCTGATACGCAACTAGGGTCTAGTTGCGTATTGGCGCCTCTAGCGACTAACGTGGATTTGTGGAACCCCACTGATGTTTACGCAATATTTTTTTATTACATTTTTATTTGTTATATTTATTTATATTTATTATTTAAATTTACTTTTTTTTGCTTTTTATGGTGTAGTTTTAATGAAATAACATGTAAAGCGCTGTGAAAGTTAAGTATATAGGCGCGATATAAAATAAAGATTATAATGTCCCAAGAACATATGGGTGTGGATTATGTGACTGTTTCAGTGTGTCGGAGAGAGTGGCTCTCGTCAAGGCGGGGCAGCTCATCGGAACAGCACCTGAAGCGGGCTCTACGGATTCACGAGGCGAACATGAACACCCTCGTTGTCAGAGGGCCATGTAGGTGGCAGCAGTGTGCATGGTTAGAGATGTGGGTTAGGAGATAGATTTTTTGTAAGATAATTCTTTATATGCTGTATCAAAACATGATAATTTGCCATATGTACTTTCTCTGCTACTTTTGTCTTGTAAATAAATGCATAACTTGGGCATTATCTGCGAAACAAGCCAGTAAATAACTGTGTCTATGCGAATCACTTAGCTTTGTGCGACGTGGGTGAGTCATTGTGCAGCCCGATTATAATGAATATTCATCAACACGTGAAATCCTCATATCTCTTTCTCCTACAATCCAGTCTCTAACCTGACACACTTTCATTTCTGCTCGAATTAGCCGGCGAATGCCCGTGTTAACACCTGTGATTATAATTATGCATATATTTACTTTTAATAATGTATTGTTACTATTGTTATTCCTAATAGCTTGTGTACATGTATATTTCTATGTTATAAAATAGTGTTTGTTTCCCTGTCTGCCCAGCCTGCCGGGCCTGCCCGCCCGCCCGCCCGCCAGCCAGGTAGGTTCCGCAACAGCGCATTTTTCGACCAATGAGTAACGAGCATTTGTCCACGTGGACAGCCTCTGTTTACGCAGTACACGTCACCACATAGCGTGAAAGTTAGGTAGATCATGCCTCCAGCTAAAGCGTCTCGATTGTTCTCTCGAGTTTGTGAGAACTGTATCATTAAACTGATGTCCCGTCGCACTTGTTATGATAAATATATACATATATATATATATATATATATATATATATATATATATATATATATATATATATATATATATATATATATATAAATATATATGTTTCAAGCTAGCTTTGATTCTCCTGATTATCGGCTTAAATTCTCAACAACATCGACACGTTATACTAAACTGCACGAAGGGGCTGTACTCGATAAAAACAAGGCTTAACGCACTGTCAAATGGTTGTCCCGCGTCGCCATCTTCACAACTTTGGGCCTGGGCAGTCAATGGTGCTGCCAGAAGTCGTCAACCGTGGACAGGTGAGCATCATCGCCAGGCGAAGACACCTGAAAAAAACACAATAAAAAGAGTGTTATCATATGTACGATGACAAACGACGTTAAAATCAGTAGGCTCAATTCTTACACATGCCGGCATTCTTTACCCCAATGGCGTCAAAGGCATCAATCCCACAGCGACGCTGTGGAGATTACTCGAAGGAAACTGGATGGCATCTCTCGCCAATCTGGAAGACGACACACTTACTGTGACGTCACGACACTACGGCAGATGCGCCATCTTCGTTTCCGGCGACGTCAGATTTCAAGATGGCGACATCAATGATCTAAAAGAAATGGGGGTAGCGCGTTCTACCGTCTTCATCTTCTTTCCTCCGAGGTCTGAAGTTGCGCTAGCGTATCTATCCCTAAGATACACACATCTATCTAAGTCTACCGTGTTATAAAGGCATAGCGACCGTTTTATGTACGAGGCATGCCAGTGTACGTGGCGCATAGCATTGCACCACCAGCCGCACAGTTCGACACTGTCAGTCTCGGTCTACTGGTTCTTATACCAAATATAACAGGCTTGCTGCTTCTGAGTATTAAACCCGGGCCGCCGGCGTGCCAATCGGATGCGCTAACCACTACACTACTCGTGCCTATTGAAGTTTAAAAAACGTAGGAACAATTGAGTTGGGCTCGCATTCTACACAAGTGCCAGATTCTAGTCGGAAATTGCACAAAATTCATATTCTTATCCTCGTGCACAACCCATTGTACATGGCGCATACCACTCTTCGATTAGTTTTCATTTTCTCAAGCTTTCTACCTAGGCCTATGGAAATAGAAGTTAGGCCAGTATCTAGACTTAAAATGAGTATTGCTGACCTTCATAATACTATACGCGACGATAGAAGTTCCGATAAAACGTTGGCACTCTACTCTCTGCGATCTTGAAATGTCAAATGAAAACAAATCGAAACATATAAGGCGAGGCGATAAAAGACGTTCGTTCACATTATCATTTACTCTGTAATGTAATCATCTTTGTAGCGCGTACAAAACTATTTAGCTCAATGCCAATAATTCTAATATGACCATTGCCTATTAGGCCTTTTGTGGTTTCGTTATCATATTGAACTTGCCAAATGGCTGCTGTTTGGTTTCAGGTTTTGCAATGTTTCTCCGAAGTGCGGCCGACAAAAACAGCTCTCAGAACACGACGCGTGAGAAGTGGTGCATCCCACACAAGTCTAACATAGATTCTCGTTACTTTTCTGTGTAGTCTGAAAGAACCTTTGTTTTCGTATAGCAGTTCACAATGACTGGTATGTGCATCTTTTAGCATTACTCGTTTCTCGGCATAGCGCTCATAACACGGCCAATGACCTGTCCTGTTGGCATTCATCAATGTGTCGTATACTATTGGTTATATGGCATTGCCTCAACATGAAGCAGGTCTCCGTCACTACCTAGATACAATTCTGCGCACCGATGAGCGTTTGATTGCGACAAATATTGGTCTCAAAACATCGAATGAACTTGCACTTGTTTCACAAGGACGATCAATCAAATGTGTATTATGTGATTGATACGTGAGTTATAGTATAGCAATGCGCCTAGCTGACGGGTGTCTTTGCAAGCTGGTTCCTTAGCATACTGTTTCCAGTGGTAGTGCGTTTTGTTCTGCTTGGTGTAATAGCAAAGAAATATAACTGTATTGAGTGGGTGTATGTGTACGTGCGAGAATGTGTGTGTCATTCGCGCAAATGGAGCGTACGCATGTCAATGTTAAGATACAGTAGATAACACTGCGCTGGCTTGTATAATATTTAATTTTAATTCTTCGCTGGGCAGCGAGTAAAAACACAAGTAGGTGATAGATGTTTGAAGAGACTTTTCCACAATAATTTTTTTGTTCGAAACAATGCCTTCTGTGTAGATTATCGATTAGTGCATAATGAAAATAGTCCTCCATTTACCGAAGACGTTAGTGAAACACCTTTCAACCATTCTCTGAAATTGTCCGTCAAATTGTGTTTCAGGATGTATTTTTCATACTAGTATAACATCTCAATGAAACGGTCCCCTGAGATGTGACTGTATAGCTCTTAGTCGTGTGTGTGTGTGTGTGTGTGTGTGTGTGTGTGGTGCGTGCGTGCGTGTGCGTGCGTGTGTGTGTGTGTGTGTGTGTGTGTGTGTGTGTGTGTGTGTGTGTGTGTGTGTGTGTGTGTGTGTGTGTGTGTGTGTGTGTGTAATATATATATATATATATATATATATATATATATATATATATATATATATATATATATATACGGTATTTATCTATGGACGAGACGACCACGTCTCTCGGTAGTGTATTTATGGTATTGGCGTAGGAACCAGCGTGACCCATGGCCCTTCGTCAACGTCAGGGAATTTACTAAGTCGACGACCGCCACCACACATCGCTCTCTCTTCGACGTGCACCGAATCGTGGCGACGCCGAAGCGAATATCGAGCCATTTGCGTCGGTAGTTGACACCTAGCTTCACGACAAATTGCGTGTCTGATCCCAGACGACTCGCCGCCGCAGGGCGAGGTCAGAACTTGTTGCCATTTCATTTGTCGCTTCTTTGAGAATGGAACGCAGCAACTGCCGAACATATTAGAGCGAAATTTAATATATTCTGCGCAGTATTCGATTGTCAGGCTTAACAAGGATGCCCTACGAAACACGCATTTGTCATTTTATTGAGTCATCAAGTCAGCCAGTCGAGCATAGACCAACATTCGACCTTTAACTCGTCCGGAGGCGATGGCGACTGGCGGCGGATGCGTCATCGCTCACTCACTCGCTGGGCAGCGCCACTAGTGGGTGTACGATAGAGGTAAACTTTAATCCGGCCTTGATACCTGACGACCTTCCAGCTGTCATAGCTCAACCTCTAGGGGACCTGCATATATGGTGTTGGTGTAATTGTAAAGGTAATAGAATTGTCTACCTATTTAGACAACTATACATCTACCAAAATTGTTTAGATATATTTGTAAATGGTTTGACCTTTGATCTGACCTAGCTAAAACAAGTAATCTGCGATTTCGCTAACTTTGTTTTATGTTGAAGCATACATATGCGGCAATAATCTGTAGAAGTGCTATCAAGCGCATTTGAATACTTCAGGAGTTATGAATTTTTAAATAATTTCTTGAACCGCATTAATGCTGAAATATACGCCAATAAGTACAGTCATGATGCTCTGTTAGCATGCAAAAGGTGCGAATGTGGAAAATATTGTGCTAACAATTTGATAAAATATACTTGTCCAGGATAATTTAAAAGTAAAATGTTGTGTATTAGTTTACAATCATGAATGTATGTGACAAATCAATCATATGTTTGGTCAATCTGACCATCATTTAGCCATGGTTAGGACATTTTGATGACCTCTATCTCTAATGGTAAAATGTCTAGATATAAATCATAACTATTTGATATAACCTTAACTACCTTGTGATTAACCTTAACTGCCTTGAGGTTATCGTATTACTTACACAAATACCAGCAGATATAGGTATTTATTGCATTTGCAGATAATATGCAAAGAAACAAGCAGCACCCATTTCCATACGGACATATGACATATTTTTGTCTGGCTACACCACAACAACAGCATTGAGATGATCAATATTTAAAATGCCATTTAAATTCTTTAAAGAAATGTTGTGTGCCTGAATATTACTATTAATCATATGTATACATAGTAAAGTGTGGGACCACAAAAAGGTCACCACATATTAAATGCCTGCTGTTCACACTTTGTTCTGTGACTTAGTGTTAATGTTCATCATGTTCATGTTTTTGATTGGGTACAAAGAGAGACATATTTTATTATAGATTTAAAATGATACCAAAATATAAGCTGCATAAGAGACAAGAACGAGATCTGGAAAGTTGCCAGGTAGCTACCATCATACCAACTTTTGATGACATGATTTGACCATGACAAAATGGATGGTCAGATTGACATGGTTTGCAACATTCACTTTGCCTTATGAGCATAAGCAAACAAGTTTGTCTTCAAAGTCGAATATGGGCAAAAAGCTAATAATTTCACCCAGTTTTAGGCATATGGGTTAAAACACAGTACTGGTACACCAAACTGGGATATCTCACCAATAAATTCAAATGCATAATTTACATTCAAAATGTGTACATTCTGAAGCAGAAGGTAACTGGCATATTGGCAATGGAAACTGGGATAATATTCTTCTTATAAGAGATGACAATATGATGTTAATATGTAAAACAGTAGGTAACATGGACATAAATTGAGGTATATATGACCATGACATACTGAATGGACTTAACTTGAGAACCAGTCTATGTATTAGAAATGCAGGAAATGTGTTCTACTCGATAAAATGTAATACATTAACCATTCTAGTTGAGGGCAGTTGGTAATATTTGTTAAATATTTGTGTTTTGAAAATGGTCACAACCAGAGGTAGATTGGAAACACCTAGAAGCTGACATTAGCCAAGAGCTTTATAGCTAAAAACAATTATTTCAATATAAAATCCAGCAGAATAGGCTTAATGAATGAAAATGCAGTGGAGACCAAAGCAGTGTGTTACATGGACAACGTGTACCAGTGCTATGTTCTGACCAATTATATATCGTATATTAAGTACACCAGCATATGTAGATTAAGATATAAATTAGTGGATAGTAAAGATTGTACCAAAACAAATTTATACATCTAGAAACTCACCAGGTAGTCAAGGTTAGATCAAATTATTATAACTTCTATCTAGACATTTTTAACATCAGAGATAGAGGTCATCAAAATGGCCTGACCTTGACTAAATGATGGTCACATTGACCTACATATGGTTACTTTGTAACATACATTCATGAATATGACCTAATACCTAAAATAATTGATCCTGGACAAGTAAATTTCACCCAATATTTTGTATTTTATGTATGCTTCAACATAAACAAAATGTTTTGCTAGGTCAGGTCAAAGGTCAAACCATTTAAAAAAAAGTTTTCTTTTTGGTAGATGAATTGCTCTCTAAATAGGTAGACAACTAGAAGTGGAGTTATGACACCTGGAATGTCGTCGGGTATCAAGGTCATGTCAAAGTTTGATTACCTCTATCTCTGGAGCTGAAGGTAAGGGACGCATAGACTCATACAACAACACACCAGATTTCATCAAATTCGAAGACGGTCATGTAAATTTCACCGTTTTTGATTGATTGGACATGGAATGCCCCTCCCCTACTTCCTACTATACACCTTATAATATACACACATTGTACCCAATCAAAACAAAGCTTCACTCGCTGCGTCGCCAGTTCTCACGACATTGGATCTCGTCGGTCGAGAATGATCCCCAAGTTAACCGCCCTGGACTGCCTGGTATGAATGTGTCTTCTCTAAGCAGTCAAGCCTACCTGGTGACAAACACAGAAGATAATATAACGTCACAATATGTAGATAGAAGATAAACTGGTCTATTAAACCCCTCAGTGCTAAGAAATAATCGCAAACGGATTAAGAAACAGTGGTGAACAGACGAACTTACTCAGGTATGGGGCAGTGACCTAGTCAGAGGGGGCCAATCCCCCAATCCCGGATAAAAACTCTGGCAAAACTCGATATAATTTGCGGCGGCTACGCGTAATTAGCGATTACCGTAACATTGGTAGTTTATCGCGGCGTCGCTACACAAATGAGCTTCAACAATTCCGGTTTTATTTTAACCCTATGCTAACCATAAATAACCGTAAACTTAGCCTAAGGAATATGGTGGTCGGCTTTTTGTGGATACTATGGAGGGGTTCGTCTATTTAGTATTGTGTCTTGTCTTTTGATGGCTTATATGTACATTTTGTTGAACAGGCACGCTTCTTTTTATACTAGTTCGCTTTGAATTGTGTGTGTGTGTGTGTGTGTGTGTGTGTGTGTGTGTGTGTGTGTGTGTGTGTGTGTGTGTGTGTGTGTGTGTGTGTGTGTGTGTGTGTGTGTGTGTGTGTGTGTGTGTATATATATATATATATATATATATATAATATATTTATATATAATTATACAGAATCTATGCAAAGTTGGCGTGGATGCCGAATGGCCCCCTCCAATTCAAAATACTGGCTACGCCACAGAGAGTTAACAATTGCGGACTACGAATAGCGGACAGATAACCGCACCTTAAGACGGAAATGAAGGTAGCCTAGAAACTATTTGATAGACAGGTGCAAGTTGCCAAACACAAATTATGGCGTCAACAACAAGAACACTTACTTGCTCTGCGTCATATGACCCAAATGCCTTCTGGAAACACATTTAAAATTTTGAATAAAACAAGAACGCAACCATACTAAACCCATGGATGTGGTACTACAGGATGGTCCCACGTCCACTGATCAAGGTGTGACATTATATAAGTTGAGAATGTCAATTACGAAGGAATGGTTGACTTTCAACCGCCGATAGAAACACACTCCCTGGTTCACAATTAACAACTTAATGGGCCTATTTCCAAAGTTTACATTCGCTTGGCCTTAAGTTAGGTCAAGAAACATAAAGCGTTGGGTGATGATAATATTCAAGTCAAAACGCTGTGTAATGATAATGCTATCGGCTTCCTCTAGAAACTATTAAATCAATAACTGTTTTGATAACGGCATGGTTCCTGGTTCCCGGAGCATGGCGTCGGGCATCGTAACAAGTGTTGTGCGTCTGATCCACGAGTGCCATTAAACTATAGGGAAATTACGTTATGTAGCATGTGTATAAAACATACTGCTCTATTTTAAATGATCGTCTTATATCACGGGTTGAGGGCAACAACCTATTGTGTGATGAGCAAAATGGGTTTAGAACAGGTCGCAGTTGTCTTTACAAACATAATCAACACAAGAAACAAATGCCGACAACACACGTTTGCCTGTTTCGTTGATTTTAGTCAAGGTTACGACCATTTAAATTGATTTTCCTTTGGAGAACAAACTGTTGGTCAACAACCTACTGACTGGCTCAATGTTGACTGCGGTCTTAAACAGGGATGTGTTCTAGGCCCTATCTCCTACCATGTTCAATATTGTTTATAGACGATTCATCGACTGAATTGAATAATAATAAAGATGATCTGATTTGATATCAAATTATTACAATGCGTGCTTATGCACTAAATATGCCAATGATATTTTGATGATGGAATAATCTGTAAATGAACTACAGACATTGTTAAATGTTATATGGAAGTAGATCGATGTAGCCAGAACTTCACTTTACTTTATTGTCCTTAAAAAGGATATGCATTTTACAACTCATGATCATATCTAAAATATATGGGATGGTCTCAACAAAATGCAAATGAATTTCCAGATGTATACACTACAAGAACAATTCAACCGGGTTACATCAATACGACTCATTTAGCATTCAACATTCTAATGGCCACCGGCACAAAACTCCTACTATAGCGACATGTTTTACATTTTATACAACGGTATCTCCTTTGAGACGGAAGTACATGGAAGAACGTAGAGAGCGGGTGATCAGACTCAGTAGCGACAGCACGAGGTTTCTTCAAAATTGCATGGTCGATTATCTCGGAGAGCTTTGGTGTAGATAAACCAGTGATCTTGGCAGAAACATGTGAGATTTTCAGAAGCCTGTTACGGTTTTTCACAGAAAGAGCAGGGTAGTAACAAATGCTGCAGTAGGTTAAGAGAGGCTCAATTATGCTACGGTAAAGGCGTAGAAGAAGTAGTGGATCAACATAGAAAGCTCGTAACTTTCGAAGAACGTGCAATCGCTGCTGAGACTTCTTTTGCACGGCTGTAACATGCTCTGTAAATGACAATTTTTCATCTAATATAACACCGAGGTATTTGAATGAATCAACCTGTTCCACAGGTTCACCGTTGATGACAATAGGACTAATGACAGTTCTATTACGACGGAAGTCGATACACATTTCTTTCGTTTTGGAAACATTCAGATGCAGAAAATTGTTACTGCACCAACTAGAGAAACGTACCACTGAAGAAAGATATGACTGGTATGAGGCAAAATCATTCAAAAGAGCGAGCATGGCTGTATCATCAGAAAATCTCGCAAATTGGGTAGATGAATCAACACTACGACAGTCATTTGTATACAAGGTGTACAAAAATGGACACAGAACACAACCCTGAGGCGCACCTGTGTTGCTAACAAGCACTGGTGACTTTATGTCACCCACTCGAACACACTGCGGGCGATTACTTAAGAAATTGAAAACCCAGTGAACGAGTGCGTCTGGAACTTCTAGTTTCTGTAGTTTATCAATCATGACATGCCTTTGTATTGTGTTAAATGCTGAACTGAAATCTATAAATAAGATTCGAGCATAGTTACCAGCTGTCTCCATGTGTTCAAATAGTTTGTGTAGAAGGCAAGCTATTGCATCGTCAGTGCCTCTTCTGGAACGGTAAGCTAATTGATATGGATCCAGTTGTGATTGAACATGTGGGAGAATGTGAGACAAAATCAGTCTTTCAAAACATTTCATGACGATGGACGTTAGGGCCACAGGTCTGAAGTGGTTTAACTCTGACGGTGATGACATTTTAGGGACGGGTACCACTACAGACGTTTTCCAGATGGTTGGAATCACACCTATATCCACAGACTGTTTAAACAGTGGCTGAAATACCGGACCTAACTCAATTGCACACTCGTTAAGTAAGCGGCCTGGAATGCCATCTGGACCAGGAGCTTTATTAGCCTTACACTTTTTGAATTGATTTGTGACATCCACGGTAGAAATGTCAATATCACCTGGTACGGGTAAAGGGCCAGCAGCTAGGAGCGACTCACACTCAATAGAAAAATCATGGCTGTCAAATATGTTATAAAACAAATTTAAGTCTGAAGCAAATTTCAATGGATCAGTAGTTGAAGGGATAGATAATCTGTCCAAACGACCTGACATCTTTTTCAAATGCGCAAAGGCCTGTTTAATGTTCATGCAGCTATACCCTATTCATTACACCAATTTCATTGGTGTAATGAATAGGGTATGTCTATTAACAAAGACAACACACAAATTGTACATTTTCATAATCCTCTAAATCGAAGGCTACTGATGATTTTGTTCTAGGGGACCAAAACATATGCATTGTAAGTAAGTGTTAATATTTAGGTTTAATGTTAACTGAACACCTTGATTACACGGAGATTGTAAAATCAGTAGCTACATCGGCGAAGAGAGGTTTAGGTTTATTAATGGCTAATCCAACGTGTAATAAAGGAATACCTTTTAACTTTTTCACCAAACTCTACGAGGGTCTGGTGCTCTCCATTATTAACGATGGCTCTGCTGCACGTACGGCAACTAATGACGTTGTTTCAACTAGTCGTCTTATTTTTTACACTCACGCGCATTTCCTTCATCCCATTTCGTTAGGCCTGCAGTCGCTGTCAAACGTGAAATTCACACAACAAGGCGGTCAAGATTATTCTAAAGAATTTCTTGCCAGCGTTAAGCGGCATGGCGACAGATGTTACACCCACTGTGACGTCACGACGACGCGGCCGACGCGCCATCTCTCGCTTACTTGCCGCATCATTTCCGGCGATGTCGTGTAGAAAGATAATCGACTTCGTTGATCTAACCGAGCCGGGCGAAACATTTATTCTTCCTTCTTCCCTTTAGAGGTCTGCACTTGTATTGTGGTACAGTGGTCTGCCATTGTGAATCATACTTAGCACTGCCTACCAGTCGTACATTGTATTCGTCATTCGAACGGTTGCGGAGTGCCGAATTGTTGGCATTTGTACATAAACTGGGCCTACCTCCATTCCGTCCTTATACATGTATTTGTACCCATATCTTACCAGTAGCGAAACCAGAGGGGGGCGATTGGGCCATGCCGCCCCATCCGGAAAAAAATAGGAAGATGGGGAACTGAGGACCAATAAATGGCATATATGCATCCCTGTCGTCAGGGATAAGGCTAGCCATGGTTCATGTTTCCGTCGTGTTTTTCTTCCTCTTCCTTTCCTTCCTTATTTTTCAAGGATCTAAATGTTTATATATTTTGCTCTTGTTCTTAATGCTCTCTTAATTTTCTAGGTCCCTCTTAATGCCGTCCTTCCCTCGGAATCCCTTTTTCCCTCCACTTTCTTGGCATCTGTTTTCCTTGCCAGTTTTTCCGTATCCCATTTTTTCCACACGACCGGCCCATGTCATCCTAGTCCTCGCCAAATTCTCCTTAAAGATTATCTGATCAGCTCTTTCAATTCCAACGATTATGTTACCCAGATGTTTTCGCAAACCTGCATCTTCTTCTGTCGTTTCTCTGTCAGTGGCATCGTATCTAGACCATACATACATGTATGCCGGAGTAACACACGAGGGGAGCTCCTTTTCTTTAACTTAACATGCGTCTATCTCCCGCCATCTTTTGAGTTTCCTCCAAGCGTTTGCTCCTGCTCTAATCCTCAATGTAATCGAAGCCGTTTATCTAGTCGAATTCGCATTGGGTAAGTGGAACTTCCTATTGTGAATTTATGCATTTCAATAAGCCGGAACGTTACATATTGTGAAGATACTTGTTGGACGTCAATGCCTCATTATTCACGTTAAGGTACGGATGTTTATTTATTGTTTCATCAGAATAAGCGACGACATGTTGGTATTTGTCATGATTCTTGCTGTAGGTTTGGAATACATAGCGTGAGGAATATATATATATATATATATATATATATATATATATATATATATATATATATATATATATATATATATATATATATATATATATATTATATGTTATATATGTATATATATATATATACATATATATATATATAAAATATATATATATATATATACATGATATATATAATATATATATATATATATATATATATAGTAATTCGGTTATATATATATATATATATATATATATATATATATATATATATATATATATATATATATATATATATATATATATAACATACAGAGTTTGCTTGGATGTTGGAACTTGGACGGCTCCTCCAGTGGAAAATCCTGTCTACGCCACTGTATATTATCGCGTTGCTTTACTTTAACCATTCAAAATCATTCCAGGTATGTTCCACATGTTGAAAACAGAAGTTTGGGCTGTAGAACCTTTTAACTTAAAATGCGTACTGCTGACCTTCATATACTATATTCGACGACAGAATTTCGAATAAGGTGTTGGCACTATGTGCGATCTTGACTTTTTTTCTTGTAAACTGAAATCGGTCAACAAAGTCGCTCCCGCTGAAAGTTTATACCGTGTATGACACGGAAATAGTTTCATCGATAATACGGCGGCATCTTGTATAAGGTTGCATTTTAATTGTTTGACGCATGCTGCTGACAAGTGGTTGGTGGGACGTACTTGTATACACTTTTCTACAAGTTATATATACGTTTTTGCCAAACTGTACCAATTATGTAGATTATTGATTTGTATAATGTAAGAATTGCTATTGTAAGATTATTTACCGAACGTGTTTGTGAGACGAAGTCGCGCGAACAAATGTCCGTGCCGCGAGTCGAAATAGTAACGCGGTGGTGGTAATAATAACAACATTTAACCACGTTTAACCAAATTGCCATACGAGAGTGAACTCCAGATGGCAAGTGGACAAAGAAGTGTTCAACCCATATATTATCTATGTATATTCCGCCCTTGGTTATTTCTAGATGTTGTTTTTATTTTAAACACGCCCGCAGGGACCATTACGCAACGGGGACCAATGAGTATTTCGTGAAATATAAGATCTTTTTCAAAATGTACGTTCATAAACCTTATTTTTGTATATTTATCAACCAGATTGTGGTAATGTGCTTTTGATTTAATCTTTCAACAGCCCCAAGGTCTGCACAAACGTGCATATTTTCTTATTGTTTTAGTGGTACATAAATGTCGGTATATACATAAGCCTACATAGAATGTAAATACATCATTTACTACCATAAATAATGACAACAAACTTACAACGTGCAAGCACTTCGACTGTCACGGAGAAATACAATATAAAATTAACAATATATATATATATATATATATATATATATATATATATATATATATATATATATATTATATATTATATTATATAAAAACTATGGAAATGCCAACAACAATGATACATACACATGGGCAAATGTGCACACACAAAAGAACTGTTTGTATAAACAAAATTGAAAAAGAGCAAGGTTACCATTTCAAGTTGGGAATGATATGAGAACTTTAAAAATCTCTATGGAGCAATACGATGTAGCGCTTACATTTTTCCGGCGTTAAACAAGGTTCCGGTTGACGTTTCTGCGCAAGCGCGATATATGTAAAATCATCAATGTGCAGCGAAAAGACATTTATGGTATAAATATAACGGGTTGTTCATTAGGATGTATATAACCTCTCAGCAAAGATATTTTTCGCAAATCAACACCAGGCAAAAAACGAGTTTGGAGGCATATTTTGATAGCAAGCGTAAATCACGTGACTCTAGTGCGCCATAATCCGTGACAGTGATTTATGACAAACGTAATATTTTATTGCATTGAACGATAATTTAAGAAATCATCACAGGAAATTTAACGAACAGTTCGTGGCATTTATACCGAAAATGCTTTGTTGTTTCGCTGGACATTGATGATTTTATATTTATTGCGCATGCGCAGAAACGTCAACCGGAACGTTTTAAACGACCAAAAAAATGTAAGCGCGACAACGGTACACAGCTGTAGTGTTAACATGTATGTCTGTCTGTCTGTGTGTCTCAGCTCCAGATGACGCAGTGCAGTGAGCCGGGAGTGTTGATGTTCAATCTCCAGTTCCGCGTCAGTCTCAACCCTAACGCACTCCAGTCTCTATATCTCACCTCTTCTTGTGTGAAGTTACATTTGGCCATTTGTTTTATTTCACTTTTATAATTTGTGGCCAGTTTTTGTATCAGTACTGCAACGGACTAATCACTGTGTCATCTAAGGATATGACAACGTGTTGCAAACAATCTGTCATGTAATTAAATACGAACCAAAACACGAGGACGGGTTAATTCTGCAATTGTTTAGATATTTCTCGAAATTACCAAGAATATGTCAAGTTATGCATCCATTCAACTTCTGTAACGTATGATGTGAATGTTTGATGTTGCGGTAGTAATCTAATGAATAACGGTTTTAACAAGTTGTCTTCGATGTCCTGTAGATATTTGTTGAATGACGGTGCCTGAAAGACTAGGCATTGCTAATAAACACTGCGCTATTAGTACAATTACGTCAGTCCCGTAACGTCAGTCCCGCAACAATTACCATTAATTTAGAATAATTTATTCGACCATACTATTATTATATAAACTATATAATTATTATATAATATTATATACATATCAAATTATATATAGGCAGATCAATATAAGGGAATGTATGGCATTAATCATGCAAATATGCCTTTGTGATACAGCACTGTATATGGGGTTCTGGTTAGGCCGTAGTCATTGCGGTATAGGCCATGTCAGTGTCGCGCTCAAAACTGAGGTTGGGGGCACTTGTGGGCAGAAGTCCATTTTCTCCATGTTACAAAATTAAATTTTGTTTTTAGCTATGACATCAATTTGTCCCGTTATTGGTAATTGACGCACTGACATCGATGTCATTCCTGGACAGTTGTTAACAGCGTTCAGGCACCCGTTATTTAGTAAGGTCACGAACACTCCTCGCCTCAAGTCATCAGGGACTTCATCATGTTTGGGACTTCTGCCCCGTGATATCATCAGTGTTCTTGTGTTTAGTTCTTGTTGCAAATCAAGGGGTGATAGCTGATTGATTTATTCTCTTATTAAATTGTTGTCGGTGAACCGGACTTGTTGGATTAAAATACACGATTTATTTAGACCGGTAAAGTATCTTAGTCCCCCAGAAAAACAAGCCTGGGTGAATTGTATTAAACACGAATATATACCGTATATATATATATATATATATATATATATATATATATATATATATATATATATATATATATATGCCAGTATAGTTTGCTAGACAAATTAGGAAAACGAAACACAAAATTCAAAACAAAACATGCTGTTAATTGTGGTGATAATTCCATAATAAGTAAATTATGTTTTGTATCAAAATGTGTACTTGAGTAATTATATTATAATGTAGGCACTGCTGTTTAACAGTTTTGTCCATAACGTAGTACGCATACTAATCACACATATGTTTCAGGAATTGGTGGCTGACATGGCTCAGTATGTCATTTGTCAAGAAGAAGGAGTTTGATTCAATAGATGTACTTACATGACTCATTTATTTGGGGTGTTTCGGTCCAATTTATTATATTCGTAACTGTTTTATTTATTGAACAATTACAACAATATTGTATTTGTATAATCGTGCATCAAACCACTCTTTAATTGCGGAATAGAATAAATGAATTGAATAATTAATTGTGGTTAGTAAATTAATTAATTTATAATATATTTCTTCTATACACAGGGTGCTATCGCAAGTATTGTTTCATGACATATTGGAATATTTCGTCAAATATGATTAAGACAAAACAAAAATGGAAGGGTCGAAGACATTGTAAGGATATATGTGTTATCCTTGTACAATAGCATACTTAAAGAAGAAATCCACCGCATTGACTGAGGCAGCATTTGTTGTTTCGTTTTATTATATAGGGTGTAACGGTACCCTGAATAACAAAATGGTGGTGGTGGTGGAGCTCATATTTCAAACAATCATATGTTTATTGTTGTTACTATTAGTATTGTGTTGACGTGTGTGAGTTTGAGCAGTTTGCCGGTCGAATGTAAAGTAAAAGGTAAGTTATTATATTGCATGTATTTATGGGAGACTCCATTTTGCGAAAGACAGACAGGACATTAAGCAAAGGAGAAGACGTTGTTGTTTGTCTTCCGGGGGCTAGGATAGAGCATGTGACTGAACGGGTAGAGAACGTATTGGGGCATGGCCAAGGGGGTCTATATTAGTACATGTAGGGACGAACAATGCAGACAGGGATGGAACAACCAGGATAGTAAAGAGATACAGAGAGTTGGTAGAGACACTGAAGAAGACGAGAGTTGAACAGATCATACTCTCAGGAATCTTGCCAGTGATGAGGGGAAGGGGAACAACATTTAGAAATTGCAAGAGGATGGCAATTAACGGACTATTAGAGCAGATGTGTGAAGAAGAAGGAGTTGGATTTGTAGATTTGTGGGGATATTTTGTTGGTAAAGAAGACATGTTTATGAGAGATGGCCTCCATCTAAGCGGAAAGGGCGCAGCAGTGTTCTCCGAGAACCTTCTTCGATCGATGAATAATGGAACAGGTTGCAACTTTTTAAACTAGTTTCGCAGGGGGGGATACAGAGAGAAGCCAAATACTAGAGGCATAGATAAAGATAGCAAAAACACATCAGCATAGAACAGCCTGGAAAGCCCTACGGAATTTGGTTATAAATGTGTTTGTTTAAATGCAAGGAGCATAGTAAACAAACGAAATGAACTAAACATTATGGTAGAAGATATTGACCCTCACATAATAGGTATAACTGAATCTTGGGCCACACCCGATATATCAGATGCCGAATTAGGAATGACAGGGTATGTAATGTTTAGGAAAGATAGATTAGGAAGAAGGGGAGGCGGAGTGATTTTATATATGGGCATATACAGTGGACATCTCTACAGAGTACCGGGAGAGAGGATCAAGAGTTTTTAAATTTAGTACAAGATAGTTTCCTTTCTCAACATGTGTTAGAAGCAACCAGGCCATTAGAAAAATCAAATACAAGCAAATGATGTGGAAGACATATAGACATACCGGAAGTGAAGAAGACTATAGCATTTATAAAGAAGCACTTAATCAAGCTACAGCTGAAATTAGAAATTCAAAGAGAAGCTACGAACAAAAAATAACTTTTAATATAAAACATGACAGCAAGAGTTTTTATGCGTATGTTCGAAGTAAACAGAAAGTTCAGGATAAGGTCGGTCCTCTAGAAGGTAGTGATGGAAACATAATAACAGAGGGATTCTTAATGGCAGAAAACCTAAATGAGTACTTTAGTTCGGTGTTTACCAGGGAAGATATTAGTATATTACCAGTACTTGAGACTAAGTTCGAAGGGAGAGAGTTTGACTATTTAGGACAACTAATTGTAACCCCAACAATGGTAGCTATGAAAATAAGAGATATGAAGGATAATAAATCACCTGGAGTGGATGGGATTCCTCCCAAATTACTATTGGAAATTGTAGAACAAATCAGCATACCGCTTGCAACAGTGTTCAATTTGTCATTAGAGGAGGGAATAGTTCCGTTAGAATGGAAAGAAGCAAACTTTATACCATTATTTAAAAAAGGTTCGAGAAACAAGTCAGAGAACTATAGACCAGTGAGTTTAACATCGTGATTTGCAAACTATTAGAAAGACTAATTAAAGATCACCTGGTTGATTTTCTTGTTAAAAATAAATTGATAAACCCATCTCAACATGGGTTTTTAAAAGCGAGGTCATGCTTAACAAATATGTTATGTTTTTTGGAAGATGTCACAAAGTGGCTAGATGAGGGATCACCAGTAGATATAATCTACTTAGATTTAAAAAAGCCTTTGACAAAGTGCCACACCAAAGACTACTACTTAAACTAAAGGCCCATGGCATAGGAAATGGAATGATCAACTGGATAGAAAAATGGCTTATTGATAGAAGACAAAGAGTAGTAGTTGATGGGGAGGTTTCAAACTGGAAAGCGGTTTTGAGTGGAGTACCGCAGGGATCGGTACTGGGACCTATTTTATTCTTAATATATATCAATGATTTGGATGATGACATAACAAGCAAGGTGTTTAAGTTTGCGGACGACACAAAAGTGTTTAGGAAAATTAAAAGTGATGCAGATAGACAGCATTTACAAGATGATCTTAATAAGTTGATAGAATGGTCTGAGAAGTGGCAAATGCTGTTTAATTTTGGAAAGTGTAAGTGCCTTCACACAGGACATGGGAATGAAGATGCACAATATACAATGGGTGATACTGTACTAAATACTACCTTAAAGGAAAAGGACTTAGGGTTAACTATTAGTGCTGACATGAAGGTATCAGAGCAGTGTGGAATTGCAGCAGCGAAGGGAAACCAAATTCTTGGATTAATTAGTGTACAAAGAAAAAGAACTAATAATACCGCTGTATAAAACAATACTTAGGCCTCACTTAGAATATTGTATACAAGCATGGAGGCCATATCGCAAGAAGGATATTGATATGCTAGAAAGAGTACAAAGGAGAGCAACCAAAATGATACCAAAACTCAGGAATATTAGTTATGAAATGCGTCTAAAAGAATGTGGTTTAACAACACTAGAAACCAGAAGATTGAGAGGAGATCAGATTGAGGTGTTTAAAATATTGAATGGATATGGAAATATTGACAGAAATATTTTTTTCACAGTCAAGGAAGAGAGAAGGACTAGAGGACATGGAGTTACATTAGCAAAGAAGCAGTGTAGACTAGATATTAGAAAATTTTCATTTTCACAAAGAACAGTAAACGAATGGAACAGATTATCAGCTGATTGTGTAGGTGCTAGTAGTGTTAATATATTTAAAAATAAAATCGACATATACCTAAGAAGGGCGGGGTATACTTAGATAGATAGGTTGGACTCTCGATAAGCCAAATGGCTTCCTAGTCCACCTGCCATCTAGAGTTGAATCTCTAAGTGGCAATCTTGTTAAATCTTGTTAAAAAGTGCAAATACCGTTATGTCATTGTTATTATATATTTGAACTGTAGGTCTATTATACTTTTAATTATTTAACTTTCAATAGAGAACGAAACAGTGTCACACTGAATGTTTGTTAACAGATGAAGTGGTCAATTGTTAAAATTCATTTTTATGTACCATAATGCTATCGTCATATTTTTATATAAATTTAGTATACTAGATATTTTACCTAAAGCTTACTTACTAGTCTTATATCTAGTGTCGCCATCTACCAGACTATGAAATAGATTTACGTAAACAAATAAAACGTAGCCGTAGGTTGTAACCGTTGGTCAACAAAACGAGGCAAACGGCTGAGTAAGCGACGCAGTGAGTAGCGTTCTATTTTTTTAGTGAAGTTTTAACATAAATAACTGTCTATTATTGAAAGGTTATTGGTAACTTTAAATACAGTAGGATGCAAAAGGCTATGAAATTAGGTATCTGCAATGATCTGATGTACGTTGTTAAAACTGAATTGTGATTTAGTATTTCTGTTTGTGTCAAAATTATGCTCAAGACTCAAGTCAGCAATTTCGGGGCTGGTCAAAATAAGGCAGTTCCGAGTTCGGACTCGCCGTGCGCGAAATCTTCCTGGTCACAGTGCAATCGACATAAGGATAAGCAAAGCAGTCGTCGTCCATTATTTATTAGGTGTACACGCAAACCATTGGCAAGTAAAAGAGCTACATGTAACATGTGACATTTATCCAAACCGCTGGTGTGGATGTCGAACAGAGTTTATTACATTGTAGTATAGACATAGTGAATGACCCGCCAGTCGAACACGCTCGCCAGTCGAACACTAGTCTTAGCCTTAGGTCAAGGATATCGCGAGAAATTACTGTCAGGTGTAACACAGAATGCCCCCACAAAGGTATACTACACAAACACTATGATTGACACAGATGTAAAAGAAGGTTTATTGACGTGCATTTTGAAAAATAACTTATATTACACGAAATACTGATAGGCCCCTGTTGGCGTTGCGTAATGGCTCCAATGGCAATGTCAAGGATCCCTGTTGCATGTTCAACATCTACAAATACCTCAGAATGGCAGAATATACGTAGAAAATATGAGTTCGACTTTCAATATGATAATGAGGAAGGCTTCTATGTCCACTTGTAGACGTTGTCATCTGGTGTTCACTCTCGGATGGCAACTTTGTCCAATAGTGTAATTATTTCCACCACCGCGTTACCAGTTCGACTTGCAGCACGGATATATGCTTTGTTCAAGTGACTTCATCTCGCGGTGTTTATTTTGTAAGTAGTTCCAAACAATATAAGTTTTAACCATTCGTTTCTAGATGCAGATTATTTATACGACTAGACACCTGCTTTCAGATTACAAAACGTTTTTACCCTGAAATGTCGCGTTCTTCACGCTCTCAGATAGCGATATCAGTGACAATTTCAAATCAGTCAAGAAAACCATTTAAATGGTTCCACAATATGCAACATCCATAGGGGTGTACAACACGTTTTGATTTTTTCTGATATATTGATTATTAAAAAAAAACAACTTTTGATCTTCGCAAAGTTTACATTGCAGTCTATTGGAATTCATGTCATTTTGTGTGACCTGTAATAGTAATATTTAGTAAAATGGCAATAACATGAAAACGGATATGGTGTTGATAAAATAAACAAATGTGTGACTCCATTTTTTTATTTATATGACCTTGACAAGTCCTTGAAATGACGCAATTACGTATCCTACATATCTCATATGACCTAACTACGGGGTGTTTTTAGCAACATTTGTAATTCCGTAGAACTGCAACACTGTATGTTGTCCCATTGGTACAGCAGCATTATGAAAAGACATTGTAGACAATCTTTGTAGTTTCTTTATATTTCCGTCGAAACTTTTTTTTAATCCAGTTTAATCTTTGCTCACATCAGTATAATTAGTTCAGTGTTGCGATTCACGACAAAAGCCACGTGGACGCAACGGTGTGAATCTTCTTTCTAACTAATGCATGAGTATGCAAGTGTTGTGTATGAGTTTGCATTTGGTAAATAAAGTTGAATAAAATAAAGATATAATTAGTACTTAAATTGTTATTTGTGCCTAATAGTGTACAGTATTCAAATTACATACACTTTATATAATACATAACAAACTGCATGCTGGTGTAGCACTACTGGTAGTGCCTTAGTGAGATCATGTAGAAAGTAAAAACGTCTGCAATTTAAATTAGGGAATTGAGGGAACCTGGATAACGATAGTAGGAAAGAAGACGATTAACCTGTAAGAGTGGTTGTGTTAGACATGTATTTTTATGTGAATATACAAGAAGTCTGATACTGCAATATATTTTTTAACATTATTGATCAATCTAAAACATTAAATGCATATATGTATTAGGGGTTACATTCTACAACACACTATAAGCTGTTATTCCAAAAAAAATATTGAGGTTCCCACATGCAAGTTAGTAGCTATGAAAATAAAGATATCTAATGGCCAATCTATTTGCTTAGGTGTTAATATAATATAAACAACAAGCACAGTTTAACTTCATTCTGTAACACACTATGATTTGTTTTGTTAAACAACATTAATGTATTTTTGCATTTTAGACAATACAATACAATAATACAATACAATAACCCAAAGAGGAAATTCATGTATACATGTGCAAATAAACCTGCATAAATAACAGAATAACATAGTACTAAATGTTAAACTTTTCCCATGGAAAGCTTAATTTGTCATGATATAATGAACTCATCAGTACTATGTAAATTGGCTAATCTTTGAAACTGCTGTTAAAAACCTTCAAATATCCAGTGTCCTGAAACATGGTGATTAATTACAATTACGGGTTGTTAACCCGGGTTAATAGTAAACAGTATAACTATGAAGCGACATTCAATATGATATATATATATATATATATATATATATATATATATATATATATATATATATATATATATATATATATAAGGTTAAACGTCGCGTACGGGAGACCAGTTATGCACATAGCACCGCGTACGGGAGACCGCTGTTTTAAGGAGACCGGAGCCGGTCCCCTTAAAGTTTTGATGTGTGATTGCGTAACTAATGCATTTTATTTAATGATTATCCTTGTTAGTGGCGATAGTTTAGATATAAATTAATTAACTGATGCAATTATTATAAACTTTATTTTATATTTTTATTGGTTTTGAGCACATTTATTGCAGACACTTGTATATATTTATGTGCATATGGCGCAGCGTACAGGACCCCGGCAGAGAAGTGCTTATAGTTTAAAAGTGTTGCTATATATTGATTGAGTGGTTAGCGTTCCGTGCTCAGTGTACTATAGGCTTGTTTGATATGTATTAATTTTAATAGATATATACACACATTAATGACGGATCTCCTAGCCATACGTTGTACATCTGTTAAATGCGGCGTTGTCAATTTGTGTATCTGCATATATATTTACGTTGTTATTGTTATCGTTATATTGGGTTTTGGATATACCAGCTGAGCGGTAAATATATACTATTGCAAATAAGTATAACTAATAACTAACTTCCGATTACACACCGGTCTGCCGTACGCGGCATCTAAGCATATAGGTTTTAAGGAGACCGATTTTTTTGTATATATTTTATTATTACAATATCATAACAATATTGTAGTATGTGGTATGTATTTGTATTACAGACAATTTATATATATATATATATATATATATATATATATATATATATATATATATATATATGTATATGTATGTATATATATATATATATATATAATATATATATATATAATATATATAATATAATATATATATATATATATATATATATATATATATATATATATATAATATACGTAGGTAGGTATTTATGGGAAATGGGTGTACTTAGTTCAAGTATCCTCTATTTAGGATTTTTGTAACATGAACAATGACCCTAATGCACTGACAACGGAGTATAGGTGGCGGATGTGAACTCTAAGTTCATGACGACTGATCAGTCAGTGTAATCCTTTCCGATATGTAAAAAAGAGGGGGTTTATATGAGTTGCCTAAAAGTGAATAACATATATATTGAACAAGAATACGCGTATATACAGAAAGCACAGAAGTGTATGCAGCCGTTACACTCCCATGTCAATATACATTAAACAAATATCATTTATGCAAGATCGACTATAGAAGTTGATGTTCTCCATTCTGTTCTGTTAAAAAATAAAAATTGATTAAAACAAACTTTTCGGGTTATTTTTCCTTTTTATATATTTATTTGTAGATGGTGACATTGAAATGCAAAAGGGACCCTGTTGTACTGGAAAAACATGAGATATGCAGTGAGAAAATATGGTCTGAAATGAAAAAATACAATTTAAGCAGGGCATTGCGAAACTGTGGTGCAGCCCGCAGTGCCGCTACTGCTGGCCACCTCACACCTCCACAATCCTCGTGACGTTGTTTAATAATAATTAATACATAGAACTATCCAATGGTTGGTAAATATGTAGAATAATAATAAAAGTTCATTACTGTATGCCTAAACTTATGTCATAGCACCGTAGCACAAGGGATAGACACCTAAGAAACCGTCCGGACCAGCACCGCTGCTGCCCGACGAACCCCACACGTAATCTAAACTCCACAATAACTAAACAATTGTACACCTGCAAAGAATCAGAATACATTAAATAATGTCTAGAATAATAACTATCATAATGCAGTTGTACAAGGGACAGACACGCGCGAAGCCGCACGGACCAGCGCTGCTGCAGCCCGACGAACCACGCACGCAATCCAATCCCCATAACAACTACATTACTATGCCCCGGCCAGGAACCGCCACAAGACGCCGCCAACCACGTCCACCCCCACCCAGGACCACGCAGTGGCTCAGTCGCACCCTACATTGTGCCATAGAAGTCCATTGTTCATTGTAATTTGGTGGACACCAGCATATCTTTAAGGTTCTTATTCTTGGAAAAGGCTGCTATAAACCGAGGCGTGTAAATGTCTGGATAAGCGGATCGAAGCAGTTTATAGGTAGCTTTAGCCAGTTTAGCAATTGTCTTCCCTTGGTGGGAGAAACGAATCACAAAAGGTATAATATCAAAAGAGTCCTCTCTAATATTTAAACCTCCTGGCTGCCTAGTTTTAAGTCTTGTAATCCATTTGGATTCACAGTTCCGTCGGTAGATGGTTTCCAATGAGGTGTCGTCAGAAAATGGCCCTGATTCCAAGATTGTGATTCGCAAATCGGCATATGAGTGACCGGCTCCGTTAAAATGTCTGGCCACTTGTGTGTCGTTGTAATGTCTCATGTCCGACCTATGGTTATTCAGGCGTGTCCTGAGTTGATTGTCCGTCTCACCCACGTAACTAACTGAACAAGCGTTGCATGTAATTAGGTACACCACATTGGATGTACCGCAATTGTTGATTTTGTCCCGTTGTGTCACCTTTGTGTTATTAATAGGAGTGAAATCTACAAATACCGTACAGGCTTGATATCTTTTAACCTGGCATTTCGCGGCTTGTTCTTTCCTACTCCTATTTTTAATGTCCACTAGGTTGTGTTTTTAATGTGCCTTATAAAACGTGGTGTGTAATTCCTTTGCCTCAGACTATGGAAAAGAAACTTGAACGGCTTCCTCAAAGACTGATTTATTGTTGCATATCCTGTGAAATCGTAGTAGTTGCGACTTGAGTATACCAGAGAAGGTATGTTTGGGATGGAACGAGTCTTTGTACAGTGGTTGATGTGTATCTGTTGGTTTAAAGTAAACTTTGCTGTCAAGGTGTCCATTCGAATTAAAGCGTTTCCCTTTAAAGATCGTAGTGTCCAGGAAATCAATGGATTGTTTACTCGTTACCGACGTTAGTTTAACACAATTTTGATGGCTGCTTAGAATGTCCAGGAAGACCCGATATTCATCATCACCGTGGGTCCAGATACCAAAAATATCGTCCAAATATCGTAGATAAATCAAAGGTACTTTATTGCATTTCCTTAGTGCTTGTTTTTCCCATTCGGCCATGAAAAGGTTGGCATAGTTGGGGGCAAATCGTTTTCCCATTGCAGTGCCAAAGATTTGAAGGTACCAGTTGGATGCGAATAAAAAATCGTTGTGTTCCAATGAGATTTTAAGTAGTTCTAAAATGTCTACGTCTGGGCGGTCAAAGTCCGGGTTCCGTAGAAAAGCTTGTTTTACTGCTTCAATCCCCGAATTATAGTCAATATTGGTATAGAGCTAATAGAGGCTTTCTACATCCATGGAGAACAGTAGGGCGTCATTAGGGATTTCGATTCCAGTGACTTTATCAATGAAGTCTGTAGTGTTTTTAACATAAGAATCATGTGTGACTGCCAATGGGGCTAAAAAATGGTCGATGTACTCGGCTATTCTATATGATTCACTGTTGCAATCGGATATGATCGGTCGTCCTGGAGGCATTTGAGGTTGAGGCCACTTGTCGTTAGCTTTATGAATCTTGGGTAATAGGTAAAGTAAACGTGGTCGAGGGGTGTCAGGTGGTTCTAAGTATTCGCGTTGTTTCTTGGATATATATCCTGTTCGTCGTAGTTTGTCCAGTGTTGCCGAAATGCGGACCGCAGCTTGTGGGTAGACTGGTGTGTCTAATTTAGCGTAATGTTTTTGGTTAGAGAGTTGTCGTTCCGCTTCTGCTATGTAGTTCTTTTTGGACATGATCACTGTCGCCGAACCTTTATCAGCAGGTTTAATAATGATAGACGGGTTTCTCTTGAGCGTCGAAATCGCCACTAATTGCGATTCCGACAAATTACCCATACTGTCACGGTGCTTATTAGTTATCGAGCTAAAGTCTTCCAATTGTTCCAATATTTTATTTATATCCTCATTTTTGCACAGTGGATTCCAGGTAGATTTGGCCGTAAAGTTTTCTTTGGGTTTGGTTGATCTGGTGCCGTGAAAAACATTTCGTAGATGGATATGTCTAGCAAAACGCTTGATGGATGCATGCATGTCTTCTAAATCATTGGTTTGTGGTGTTGGTATAAATTGTAGTCCAAAATCCAAGATTTCCGCTTGGGTTTCAGATAATACTAGATGACTTAAGTTAACAATCGTAGGTTTGCGAAGCCCAATTGACTCTGGTTTTGGTTTTGTGGGGTATGATTGCCCTCTATGTCACTTAGTTTAAATGGTCTAGCCAATGTGTTAGCATTTTATTTGCCGTTTCCGGCGTCCAATAGATATTGTCCGATACGTTTGTCTCGAACGACGACTCCTCTAATTTAGGTATTACCACAATGCCCCTGATGTCTAGTAGGCTTTTCGATGTACTCATAATGTGATCTTGTTCTACCATAGGTAATCTATCCGAACAGTTTATTTCTGGTATGGCGATAACGGAGTGAGGAAAGCACTTGCCTGCTCGTACCGCCATCCTTCGCAAATTAGGGATGGTCGTCACCCCTGGCTTGTTCGCTCTGTCGTTGATTCCCACCGATAAAATCACGATTTCTGGATGCGTGCCGTCGATCTCTGCGGGGTGTATCATCTGTTCGAGGTTCCTTATCTTAGCTCCGGGGTAGCTCTCCAATTGGATGTCTCGTTCCGTCGATTCTGTAATCTTGGAAACATTTGAGTCACCCAGAATGACCACACGTTTAGAGATTTTTGGTAATTTCCAGCCGGATTTCTTGCAATTTGTGCTTTTATGCACGGAGGGTACAGTGGAGACTCGACGTGCTGTATTAAGGCGTAGGCGTTAGTCTGTGAATTATGGTTCGGTCTAACCGTGGTTGATGATAAGGGTGGGGATCCCGGTAATAAAGACGCAGTCTGTCGCTTACGAACTCTAGTCGAGGTACGTGCAGCCCTAGCCCTGGTCGCTGGTGTGTTGTCGGCGGACACGGAGAGAGGTGAATTTGGTGGAGTAGATAGGACGGTTGAGTAGAGCGGTGCTTGCGTGAAACACGTGGGCGTGCATGCCGATATGAGAGGGGTTGTTGACATACCTGAGCTTGGTCTAGTTGGCAGTGTAGACGACGAGCTGATAATTACCCTCTTCCTTGGCTGTTTACGTGGTGGCTTTGTTGACATAGGCGTAGCACTGCTTGGCGAGGGTGTTATCTCTATTTCACACCCTGAGTACTCACCGTCCGTAACTAGGTTGTTCTCGTCAGGTGTGTCTCTCGTAGACGGCTGTGTTGACAGGGTCGTAACGTTTTTCCCGGGAGGGTAGCCAAGTCGTCCTTCGCCATGGGCACAGTCGCGGAATTGCGTCAGTAGTTTCCCGTACATGTTCCTGCCGTGTCCGTTGGGTCCGGTGACCCAGTAGTTATCATAGGTATGACTTATGAAGTTCACACCTTCCGATTTGTCAAGTCTTCTCGTGAAGGAAGGGACGTGGTCGAATTTCCACTGGAAGATCTCCCACTGCAGTTCTTCAGCTCTATCATTCCACTTCTTGTCATAGGCAGGGAAATTCCTCGCTATCTTGTTGATCTCCGCCGTTGTACCAGCAGCGAAAATGGCGTCGGCGGCTGTTGGCATGTCGTAATATACAGCCGTCGCGTACATCAGTGCGTGTGTCCCGGACGGGAAGCAGGCGCCGCCGAAGGCGTCCCGGAGCATACCTGACAGGGAAAACTATTGCTAACCGGGTCGTTCCATCGTCTGATATCCCATATCACGTCGACAGAGGAAGGAAGGAATTCTTTTTCATAATTTTTGGGGGCCGCCCGATGTTTCTGAAACATCACTTTAGATGGTCCTGGCTTGGTTGTGCCAACCCCAGTGGTTGGATTGTTTTGTTCAAACGCGGCGACCCTACCCGAATTTGGAGGCCGTGACCTAAGTGGGGGTGCTGGCGTGACACCAACCCCTCTGACATTTTATGACCGAACATTCCTACCATTTGAGTTTGTGAAAACAAGGGATTTACCACTGAACTTTGCCCCATTGCCAGAGTGGCTATTTGTACCGTGTGCCGAATGTTGTCTAAGCTGGGCGTCAGTTTTCGATTGGATCTGGGTGTGACCCTCGAATGTCCGCTGGACCGGGACGGCTGACGTGGTATGGACCGGCTGGTTTCTATGCAACGGAGCGGCTGACGTCACAGAGAAAGGCCGTGTCGGTTCCCTCCCCCTCTTGCCTAGCAATAAGTTCCTCAAAATCGTTCTGAATTCCGAAACGGTAGAATTTTGCAATTT
>JAODUO010000760.1:87500-170000 GCA_025642075.2 Ridgeia piscesae | reverse complement strand
ATGCTATAACACAGACGGAGGGAATTGTGAACACTGTGAGGGCAAGAGTGTGTTGATTTCCTGTGTAAATTTGAATTCAATTTTAAGTATGCATTTGCAATTCATTAGTGAAGAAGTAATAATAACTACTATGTCTTGTGTTGAATGTTTCACCGCTAATTCGTATAGAATGCAGTTTTGTTTCAAAGGAACCTTAAATGTATGTATTTTGGATGATTGCCTTATACTGTCACTGTGAATATATAGATTAAGTATAAACATAATATTACAAATTTTAGGTAAAACACCTGTGTTAAAATTAAGTGAAAACTACTGACAGAAAAACCTAACGTTTATCGCTTAGTGATATACGTAAGAACTTATCTTGAACCTATACATGTTCTGTCCTAAAATTGTTTTGGTTGATTTGGACTTATCAGGTCCTAGATAAAATTCAGCTTGACTGCCCAATCGTCAACTTTGAACAACTCAGGTAATTTGCAAAGATTTGGTCAGATCTTAAAAAACCCCACTAGAACCACTTGTCTTAGAATTATGCGTAATGTCTCTTTTAACGGGTGTTTGGAAATATCAAAGAAATAGAATTACAATCATCCAAAAAAAGGTTATGCGAATAATAACATTAACTACATATAATTCACGCACAGAACCACTTTTCAAAAACCTTAAACTATTGAAATATGTTAAAGTTATAAGAATTAAAATATTATTTTAAATATGCTCATAAACAATTACCTCCGGATTTACTAAACTGGCGAATTAATCCAAGTATTTTAATATACACAATTATAATACTCGTGTAACAGCTTTCCACATACTGTAAATTAGACCTCCCGATGCAATCAAAAACAAAATATACACTTACAGTTTGCATGGCTTTATATATTATATAAAATCATGTTTGCTAAATAACTACAATGATATATGTACTCTATCAATTTGTTATATATGTCAAGTAAATCAATAAATACAATATATGTTCATGTTGAATACCATTAGCCCATCTCCACACCACCCCACACTTTCTGACTTAAAGCAAATACTTCCAAAGAAACGTATGAGATAGACACCTTGTATATAAGGACCATAGTACTTAACACCATGAAATCATGGTGGTTCCTATGACAGCGACATCATTGTCTTAATAGAAGCTACCGATCCCAGTTTGTAAAAGTTATATGATTTTTTTAGTTTAACAAGAATTATTATAAGCGCACATATTTGTATGTATTGTAGGCCTACCGTATAGGCTTATATTAATATGTGAAAATGATATATGTGTATGTGTATGCTTGTATAAATGTACTCATGAAATTGATTTACATTCAACAAATTCTATACCTACCTACAATGGTTATGTACAATCTATTTCTGATGTTAAATGTTCAGTTCAAGGTCAATATCAGATGCTGAAGGTCAGGTATAGGTCACATTTGACATTTCGGTGGACAGCACATGGGAACTTCTATGAAATAATTGTTTAGTTTATTCATGACTATAAATGGATAATCTTACAAGAGTTGACACATCTTTTCATGACAAAAGAATATTCAGTCACAATTTAAAATATTTGAGACACGTAGTCACATATGTTACACATAGTGTATAGTATAAGTATCGTTACTAACATTGATATTCGTATTTCTCTTTGAGGGATTTCTAGCATTAAGTGTGAAAGTCGTTGTAGATATGTTACAAGGAATGGACCTATTTTATTAAAAAATATCACTGTGACGTAACAAGCCGACAAGTGTCACCTGTAATAAATATTTGTTTTTTGTGAAACACATTTATCGCATATCATGACGTACATTTCAAACATTTCCGGGCAGAACATTTGTAATAAGACAAACATACACACAATATGTATATCATGAAGAGCAACCACAGTAAGCGGAACCTGGCGCATGTGTGGCTACATTCAATGTAGGATATATCTCAACGATGGAGACTCGTGACGATGTAGCATTTTGGTAATAAGTTCATGACGATCCTCTGCCAAAAACATGATCCGTGTACTTTGTGAAGACACATACGTGTTTGTCCTACTGGTATATACTGGTTTGTTGGGTGTATAGGGAGGAGATGGAGTGCAAAGTACGGATGGAGCGGTAGGATATGACAAAGTTAACACACAGTGTCTGCAAAAGCAATTGCGACATGACCTCATATCCGTATGCCAAAGCCAAGATCAATGCGCTGCCAAGTTGTGTCATATCAATGTGAGATCACTCTTCCATTGGTGACTTTGTCGTCGACCACGACTTAGATATTTTATGTTTGACCGAGACGTGGCGGCTACAAAGCGAGGACACCATGTCTGCAACCGCTTTCACACATTGCGGCAATCTCTTTGAGCATGTTGAGTGGAGTAAGCGTCGCGGCGGTGGTGTTGGTGTATTTTTCAGAGCTTCATACACTGTAGACCATTCGAAACTTTGGCCCGCTTGATTATTTGAATGCGTCGATCTACAACTACGCTCTCACAGGGTCTCCTCCACACTACGACTGTTCGTCATCTTCGACCGCCACCGGTATCATAATCGTTGGCGACATCAACATCCGGTATGGCGACGACAGTGATCCGCACGCACGAGCTCTTCGAGACGTCCGGTCTGATGCCAACTTATGACAGAACGTCACAGGCGCAACGCACAACCGGGTGGTTGTACATGGTCTCGTCATTACTGCTTCTTCCCCATCAGTTGTTACAGGAATATCGGTTGACCATCTTGTCACTGATCACTTTGCTATGCTCTGTGATCTTGCCACCAACAATCCCCGCCTGCATCGAAGGACAATACTGTACCGTCGATATGCTGCGATTGACAACTATAACTTCACAACATATCTCAGTAGTAAGTGTAATTTCATCACCCGACCTATCGGTGATGTGTGCTGCCTATACGATCAGTACTGTTCCGAGCTGTCTTGCCATCACCACGCACCACTTGTGCAACGTACGGTAAATGAGCGACCACACATTCCTTGGTGGTGTCGGAAACTCGATGAAATGAAGCGCCAGGTCCGTGTGTGTGAGCGCAAATGGCGGCGCAACAGGACCGATAACCACCGTATTTGCTATACCGCGTTGAGTTATAAATACTGCAGAACGCTGGCTTCCATTAAAGCCGCGTTTTATTGTAAAATGATCGAAACCGCCTTGAATGTCAATCGAGTAATGTTTCTCATTGCGATCCGCTTCCTTGGCCGAAAATGCGCAAACTCTCTACCGAATGACACTGGTGGTCCTGCTATTCTTTCCGACCGCTTTGCGAGTCACTTCACCGACAACATCGGCTCGACCCGCCGCCAAATCCGAGTGCCGTCAGCGAATGTCTATAATGCGCATGCACGTGTTATTTTGTTGCCACTGCTGGCGTTTCAGCCGGCTTCGTTCGAAAAGGTAATGGCGCTTATTCAAAATGGCAAGATAAAGACGCCCAAAGCTAATACCTCTCTACATAGGCGCCGATTCTCTGGAATATCATCGTATGAATCACCTACTGTTCCGGCAAACATGAAACACTCTGTCATCACGCCTCTTTTGAAACGCTCCGGTCTTTTTTTCCCCCAGCAGAAATGCAGAGAAGATCATAGGTATCTCATGCAATGACACTAAGATAGCTTAAAGCTAAAACACCTTTCATTAAATATCAAGAAAACATGCACAATGACTACTGTACAGTTCTCAGGATAGTTATATTCCAATCAATGGTTTTCATTTTCCATATCCAAATTCAAGATCTTAAATTTCAGTTTACCTGAACGTTTCACATTTGTATTGTGAACAACATACTTCAGATGTGGATGGGAAATTTACCAGCAGAAGTTTGAAGTAGCCATGGGCAACCCAGTATCCCCCATTGTTGTGAACATGTAGATTGGGGACTTGGAACAAAAGATCATCGCCACAGCACCACAGGATTGGGATTGCCAACCGAAAAGCTGAAAGAGAGTTCACACAGGCAAAGCAGGTAAATTGTAACAACATATGAATACAGTCGATCCTACGGGTAGCATCGCTTTCATAAGATGAAACAAACAACAGTATGCCCTTCTTGGATGCCAAGTTCAACAGAAAGGAAGACGGAAGCGTGAAGTCCACGGTGTACATCAAGAAAACGCACACTGACCAGTACCCAAACTTTGCATCCAAACACCCCAAACATCAGAAGCTAGGAGTTTTCAGAACGCTCATGAACAAGTGTATACGATAACCACCGATGAAGGGGACAAGAATGAATAAATGAAACACATGAGAGGAGCTTGAAAAAGGTCCCAGGCAAGGCAAAAGAGAAGAACAAGACCAACAGTAGAGCAAAGAACAAAGGCTATAGGAGTCAAGTGGTTATCCCATATGTGGAGGGAGTCTCCGAAAGCGTTCACCGAGTAATAAAGAAGAATGGAGTTCCGACAGTCATGCGTCCATACACCACCTTCACGCTCCTGCTGGTACATCCAAACGACTAGGTAGAGATTGCAGAACAAGGTGAGCTGGTGTACCAGATTCCATGCACGAACTGTGGAGCCGAGTATATTGGAGAGACTGGGAGATTACTGAAAACGCCACCGGACGAACACAGGAAGGACGTATACAACACAAACAATGAAAAATGCATAAGGAGCGTGAAAATATTAATGTCTAACTTCAACAAATCCGCCCTAACAAACCATGCAACCACTTAAAATCACACCATAGACTGCGAGGGAGCGAATATCATTGATAAAGAGCTAAATAGAAGAATCCGATAAATAAATAAAGGAAGCCATCTGGATCAGAAAGACAAAGACACCAATAAATAGAGACGAGGGCATTTACAAGCTACCCCACGAGTACGATGACGTCATCCGTCAGTAGTACCGAAGAAATCAACGTGAATTGATTCATGCACAATGACATTTGTCCATATTCCTAGTGTAAAAAACATACACAACAACATTTATGAAGACAACTCAAACATGCATTGTTAATCATACCAAATTTCTGGGATTGATAACATACAATGAAATGACATCAATTTTAATGAACATATGTAACACTATCTAAGAATATACGCTTTTTAAGAACAATCAAAAAATTTGATTAAAATGTACCCCTTTGTTACCTATTGTAATATAGAAGAACCCCAATAATATATTTATCTAAAATTCATATATTGCAGAAACAAATCATTCGCATAATAAGTCATTGAATGCTATTTGAAGTCATATATATATATATATATATATATATATATATATATATATATATATATATATATATATATATATATACTTGTATGTATTATAATTATGAGATAATCGTTCAATAGTCAGTTTTGATAAACACCGCCAAGCTTTACAGTATGGCTGCCTGAATACGTTTTTTGTACATTTCGTTGAAATTCTGGTTTCATAAAATGAACTTTTCCGACTGGGTTGGCAACCTGTTCACATATAATTTGTTGTGCGCCAAGGAGAAAGACTAAAATGTCGTTGTATACGATAACCACCGATGAAGGGGACAAGAAGGAATAAATGAAACACATGAGAGGAGCTTGAAAAAGGTCCCAGGCAAGGCAAAAGAGAAGAACAAGACCAACAGTAGAGCAAAGAACAAAGGCTATAGGAGTCAAGTGGTTATCCCATATGAATACGTATTGTAAAATAATTGTGGTATATGTTGCTCTCTATGGTATTCAAACCCACCACTAAAATAGCCGACCGCAACATTTCGACAGTTAACGGATCCGCCGTAGGTCGCGAATTCGTCCCATAGGTTGTTGTAGAAATCGTCCGGGCGGGTCTAGGAATAATTAATGGTCCAGAGTAATGTCCTTACTTTAATAAACGCTTGATCATTATGCACTACTTGTTTATTGGTAGTCATGTAATCTGTTATGCATACAACGTGTTTGTAGAGTGCAAGTATACATCTAGAGGCTACGAATATAATGGATTCCAGTCAAAAACTAAATCAGGTCTGACTTGCCAAAACTGGATGACTTGGAAGGTAAGCAGATACAGACAGCTGGTAAAAGGCTAGCGAGTTTGCAGAGTAACACAATATTACTATTTATATATATATATATATATATATATATATATATATATATATATATATATATATATATAAAAGTTTCAATTGTGATTAGCGTAGCGTAATGTTTGAGAAATATTCACTTCCTGCCTGTCATGCCTAATGACGTTTCGTACAGGTCCAGCTGTGTCCAGCCTTCTTCATATCTACTTCTATGCCAAGTTATTCTGATTGGTCTCTTCAAGTAGCTGCTTGTTGGAGATTCTTCTCAGACAGAATATCCTTAAGATTCTCAAGAAATGTTTTGTGTGGAAATGTGATAGTCTGGAGATGATGACTTGCTGTATTACGCGTCAACACTCATACATAAAAACAAGGGTGATCAGTTCACACATATCTGACAGAAGTGGTTCACTATTCAGGAATTTGACAGCGCGAAGGCTGCCACTCTAATCCACATGAGTTTCATCATGATGACTATATCAGCTTCGTCTGCTTAGGATAATCGCCTGCTCGGCTTCCTGAACTCAAAGCTCGATGGAATACGAGTATCTCACGACGAAGCCTTCACTGTTCAGAAAATGCTTCTGACCATCTCACCCGGACAAAAATGCTTTCACGATGGGATTTAATGTCAACTATCAGGCCACGAGTCAGGGATTGGACTGAGACACCCTCACTGCATACAGATCCGTGGACGACTTGGTTGCCAGCAATGATACCCATTGAATGTTGTAATGGCATATTCTCCCGTCATCATACATCATTCAGTATACGATTAAACACAGGAAGAGTGCACATGTTCTGAAGCTGCGAAGACAAAAGAAAATGCTTGGTAAGAGCAGCTAGGTCCATGGACATGTTATTAGTTATTGTTTATTTTCCATTGTTATAATATAATATTAATAATACAGATCAGCTTATGAATAAAATAGTTTAAACAAAGGAATGAAATAACAAGCGTGCAAACGTCAGCACCGATGTCTATAGAGAAGGAGGTCGCACTTAGAGAATTAATTTGAAATGGCTATTTGAAAGTCATATATATATATATATATATATATATATATATATATATATATATATCACTATAGTATACATGCCACAATAGGACGAAACCATCAAGAAAGACTGCAAACGTCAGCTGGCTTGGCAAAAACAATGCAAAGGTCGACGAAAGTCATCCTAAAATGTGTTTTCAGATCAATGACCACCCTGTTGTAATTTATATTTCAATCAAACGTTTATCTAGCTGCCTCTCACCATCTCGGTCGCATCAGTCCAACCATAAAAATATATTTCGATGATGCTATGCAATAGCAATGCATACTAGTTGCGAGAACAGCTTACGTTTGCGCTCATCGACTGTCAATCGTTGACACTGGCGTATATGTAGTTGGTGCCGTCATAAGATGGTGCTTAGAAGCGTTAAGAGCAAATCCTTGATTGTCCCCAGTCTGTGTAGACAACATTTTCTACAGAACAACAAGCATACTATGCACTCGTTTGCCTAGTGATGTGTGGAAGGTACTTGAGCTGGAATTCACCGTTAATTAACTTTGAATGATAGAGTAGACGAGACGATTAAACATAATGTTTTAGGAAGCCATATTCAATGTGAACTTTTATGGTTTATTTTTAGCATAAATATGGTGTATTATACAATAAAACATTATCATAAGGACAATTAATATAATTGCAGTTTTAAAACAGTTTTAACAAAACGATTACAAATAATGCTTCACCTAACAATGCAGGCAAGCTACATATCACTAAGCGTCACATAATATATCATAGATAACCAATACTATTTGATACTTGTATTTGTTTATCAGCCACATCTACATTTATGCGGAGCTGGCGGCCCGGGTAATTATTGTCGTAACCCACATGGACCTGGCATACCAAAGTTTTGCACAGCTGATGCACCTTGGTGCTACACCACGGAACACAATAAGCGATGGGAACTATGCGATATTACGGAGTGTCCAAGTAAGTTGAATGACACAACAAGACTGTAGACATGTTGATGACGCCAGACAATGTATGGGAAATACGTATGCAACAATAATGCCATTCAATGATAATATTTATATTATTAACGGTGTAATTTCTTGTAGTTGTCCGGGGGTAGGCATATTGATTTGGTGGCGCAGATCAATGTGCATTGCAGTAATCAAATACCAAGAACAATTCATGACAATAACTATTTAATATATTATTCGGCTAGAAAGGCGAACAATGACGTCGTCCTCACACCCATGCTCGATAGCGATGTGATGTGGTTAATTCATCTATTCGTGTGATGTGCCTGGCTTTGTGTGGGGTCTCCATGGTTCACTGCGTAGACTGGACATCTTCCGGGCCCATGCATATATGTTAAGTATCCAGCAGAAAGTCTACATATATGCAGACGTTGGAACAAAAAGCTGCAACTAGGAAACAGATGGATATGGTGGGATGGAGACTAATGTAAGCAATCTGCACCCAGGAAGCGAAATGGAAGGGAAACAGAACACGGGTGATAACGAAATTATAAAAGCTAACGCACCCATGAGGAGATAGAACAAGTAAGGAAGTTGGCATCAGTGTATAAAAGGAGTTCTGTCAGACGGTGTTGGAGATATATAAAGGAACTGTTCTGTCGAAATTAGTGCTATTTAGTGTAAGTAGGCAAGAAAAGAAACAATCGAAGGAAGCGAGCCACAGGAATAATAAATAATTGGGATGTAAACATGACATCGCCATTGAATACATGGAGCTGTCACACCTGTTGTTTTTAAATGAAAAACAATCTTTATATTTTGAAAAAAATCTTTATTTATGAATATATATATATATATATATATATATATATATATATATGAGGGAAAAGTAACTTGCCTGACAGTGATTGACCACGCACTGACATCGTTCCGTGGCAGTAGCACACTTGATGATCATTGCAGTCTTCTGGCGCCCGCAGGAGAACTTTTTCGCCGTTTCGCTATCGGGGAACATCTTCTTCACGAGTTTCGTGAAGTGATCGGCTGCCATGTTGGCGAACAAAGTCTCGGCGACCATGACACGCTTCGTTATCTCCTGGTCGTTCGGGTTAACAAAAATGATGTCACTCGATCGTTTATCTGGGCCGTACGATCGAGAGCCACGTGCTGAGATATTTGTAGCATGGCGAATGGCGTCATATTTCCACCCGCGGCAACACTGAAATGAGAATTGCGCGAACTGAAAAAACATGCGACAACCCTCTGTCTCTACAGTTGATCCAGGTCATATCGGTAACCCACGCCTGGTTAAACTTCGATGCATATTTCTTCTTCGAACGTGTAGGCAAAGCTGGATTCGTACACGGTTTCGCTGGAGCCATATCGATCTGCGTAGAGGTTTCATATGTTCGCGGGCTTGTGATCACGTGGTAGATTCCATACAATCAATATGCCTGTTGCTCACTCTCGTTGTATCGGGAAAAAAACACGGTACAACATAAGATAGTTACCGAAATAAATTTGCGATTCGAAACGTTTGGATTACCACGAGAATCGCGGGAGTATTTATTTACAAAAAGGCGATAATAACCTGAAAATAGGAATGTGAACAAATAAAACTGGAGCGGAGGTGGAATGATAAACAGAAGATTTTGTAACACGCGCGGGAGAACGGGAGATGGATGCCAAAAGCGGGAAACTCAACAGGTCTGGGAGCTGTTCATTGTTAAATGTGAATAACTCGTTGAATAATTTAATATTTTGGAGTAAGTGCGCTTAACATAATTACAATATTATAATATAGTATTGTAATTATGTTAAGCGCACTTAACATAATTACAATGCTATAATATAGTATTGTAATTATGTTAAGCGCACTTATTATGACGCGTACTAAGAATACTGTAATAAGTAGGTGAACCAGGATTTCAGTGAGATGTTGTGTCAGGCATTCTCTGATGGAACGAATTAGATATAGTTGAAAGTTACTGCCTGGCATAGTTTCGTTACGTCCGATTTAGTGTTGACCACGCTCTCAAACATAACTGAAGTTGGTAGCGACAGTAGTAGGCTTGATGATGATATCTCCTATGACGACATCAATTAGGTAGTGCTTGCTGGCAGAGTGTGGTGTACTGATTACTAGTAATTCAGTCTTATTTTCATTTAGGTGACGATGATGAGTCATCCATACTTTAAGTTCTCGCACACTTATATACGTGGCAGAGCAGCGGTCTCGTCGCTAAATTCCTTGATCTTAAATGATGCATGCAACTGAAAGTCATCGGCAAAAATTTATTAAAGGAACATGCAACCATAGTGTTGAAAATGCGTTAAAATCCCTCAAATTCCCACATGCCATTCAAGATAGAATGTTGTAAAATGTGTATTTATTGTTTAATTTTATAAGAATGTTATACATCATAAAATTAATTTTGAAACGTACATTTTCACTGACCATGGGCGCTGCCATTGTTGCCCATTTCACGAAGAACTCACGAAGAGTAACGCGAGAGAATGCGTGAGTGTGACGTAGACTGTCCACAACTCTCAGCGATATAGGCGGTGCGCAACATGTAAACACTAGCACAGCGACATGATTTGAATTGTTGTTATGAGTGTGATAATGAAATGCATGGATGTCAAGCATACGGATGCCAAAACAAAGCAAGAGAAGGGTGAGTGAAAGGAAAGAGATTTTTCCAAATGCCAATAAATTCTCTGCGAAGCGCGAGTTGGCGATACTGTGGAAAAATTCAATTTCAACCGGAAACTGGATTGCCAGGACCATGTCACCATTGATCTGGAACACAGGGTGCTTGGATTGGGTGAAAGACGACTGTTGAACGAAGATACTGTCCCCGCTGAATTTGTGCACAGAACGAAAAGTTCGGGGCCGAAGGGTCGGTGTTGTCATGGCACGCGAAGAGCGGTCTCGCAAAAGGGACGAACATAATGTACACAAATACTATAAATGGGGTACTATAATATCATTCAATTTATTTCCTTTATAATAATATAAATCTATGATTAGCAAGATATTCACTGCGTGACGGTCGACTGGAATAATTAGTTAGATAAACGATTTGTTTACATGTGAAAGTGGGCGATAAGAACAGTTATTAAGCTTCGTCTAACCGACCAAGCCCAAGTAGGAATGCGCGATTGCCTTGGTTGCAATCAATACTTGAGCATCGTTATTCTTTATCCTATTCTTTGTGAATATTTATATTGTAAGGGACGCCGTGTTTGTATATATATAACGCTATGTAAGTGTAATTAAATGGATGGACAGATCTCAGACTCAGTGGGTGAAGAGTTCGTTTTGTTTTGCCCACCCGAGGCGCTAGCGGTTGTGGAAGTGTGACGTCACACACCCACAGGCGAAATGTCCAAAATGTCAGCCTCCAGGGAGGTTCACTAATTATCATTAAAACTGCATAAATCATTTCAGAAAAAATAACAAAATATGGGATATGATTCAATGAACATTGTTTAATGGTTTGAGCAATTTTTACTTTTTGGGTTGCATGTTCCTTTAAGTTAATACTAATAATTAGGTAACCTATATTGCGCCTAAATCCTTAGAAACAAGCGCAGAGGTATAACATTTGAAATTGTTAGCAACTACGCGTAAAGGCGTGTTTTGAGTAACGTTTATTACCCTTCGTGTGTAACTGTATATGTATATAAAAAGCAAGAGGCCACCTTACTACGTCTGGGTTACCCAAAAGAAGTGTGCACGAAAAACGTACGCAACTTTGTTTCGATCAAAGAAATACAAGTCAAATCACGTCTCCTATCGGAAGAAGGAATTAAAGTTCCTCCATCGCATGAAGGGCGCAACGCAGTGTTAGAACATGCTTAATTTCTAACTCGCTACAGTATCAAGGTCAGCTTTTCGTATGTTTATTAAGACATTTTCTTTACATTTTAGGGAAAACGCATGGCATTCCTGTTCCCCAACTGGACTGCATGGCCACTCCAAAGGGCTATAATTACATGGGATTCCTGAGCATAACCGAGTCAGGTCGATCATGCAAAATGTGGCGTAGAACAAAGGTGAGAACTTATTTAAATGAAGAGTAAACATATATGTTATATCTGCGTGTGCCACTCACAAAAAAGCAATATTCACTTATGTAATTTCAGTGTCATGTTGTTATATTGCTTTTTGTCATCCTAACAAGAGCAATCGTCAACCAGATAGGTAACATTGTAGTACCGGTTTGCTATTCCCAGGAGCTACTTCGTGTGTTCTTTCGTATCTTTATACATGTATATGTCAACCCACTTTAGAGTGTATTACCAATTCTGCTACCGAAATGCAAAGGTATCTATTTGGATATAAGGAGGGCAGCTCCAGTCGAGAGCCGAATAAGTGCGCATGTCCATTACAGCGGGCTATTACAGCGAAACTCCACACAAGCATGCAATCACCCCACCTACGTTAGGACAAACCTTTGTTCATGTTGTACATGCGTAATGACAAATTCTAAATGAAAGAAAATCATTCAGAATCAAAAACATGAAGTTTTGACATGAAATACGTATAATATAAACTACGCTGAGGCAAAGATTCCCAATGTAAATTACTGTATTTAAATAACTTGCTATTATTAGTATTGAAATGAAGTGTAACACTAACAAAACATGTTGTTTGTTTATGTGTAATGGTTCGTGGTGATAACTGAAAAACCACTGGTAAAGTAGACTTCTAAAATAACCCATGGATCCGTGAATGATCTACAGGCCGCGATAACATACCTTCAGTACTAAGACGAAGTGTTGTTAATCATAATAATTCCGTGTTTTAACATAGTGCCTATTAAGTGATTAAATGCCATTAAAAACGCGTCACGTTAACTTGACGTGTTGACTTAATCTAAAATATAAAGTAATTAAAAACATAGGCAAAGATAAAATCAACAAAGTAAGATAAATAATTATAATAAAAATAAATAATGTTGTAAAGCTGTAAAGGTGTAAAACTATACTTTCAAACAGCTGTTAAACTGGTGCCTCGCGCCAAGCTGCCCGTTCCAGTCGGGTCGAAACAAATGTAGCATCGTCCGAATAAAGAGAAAGGCGCCGGTTACACACGCATACTTATATGTTAAATCGATTCTATCGAATTGATTTCAAATCAACATATCGCCCACAAATTGTTGGTTTTAAACTTAATTCACGCACACATGGTTAATTAAACTGTCATTTACAAGAAACAACAACTATAAAGTTGCATTTTAAGTATTGCCTACTTTAAAAAAACGTAATCAATGGATCCAGGAAAACAAAACATATATGACGTAGACTGCACATGCATGACAATTGTTCAAGGTCAAATAAATTAACAAATTTGAGCCAAAAAAAGAATACCACGACCAAAGTAATGTGCCCCCGGAACATGATCGTCATCGCCATCGTTGTCATCACCAAGACCTTCTCCCACGCTCGGCCCATGACGTTGTCTGGTGATATTGTGTAATACAACAACTGCAGGTATTACAGCGAACACAAGTGTCAGTTTCAAACGAAGTCCAAAATGGAGGCACGCAAATCTCCTCTCTAAAACCTCAAAAGCCGTTCTATGACCCCCGGGGTTTCGTAGGTGCGCAATATTGTATGCGCGTTTTGGCTAAGTATGGCGCCTGTCTAGTAGGTTCAGCAAGTACAACGTACCCACCATCGCCTAGCAGCATGCGTTGGTTTAGCCATGCTTCAAAGCTCGATTTCAAGTGCGATTCATTAAATGATTTGGAATCATCGGCATTTCCGGGCCAGCGAGCTACCATACGGGATATGGTCAAGTTGACATCACATCTATTGTAAACAGACAATTCAGTGAATATTATCTTAATGAAGCGCAGCAAGTCTTCCCGGATCTTGCAGACAGTTGACTGGTGTACATGACTGTTGCTCCGACTGTTACCTGGAATGTTCTACTGGGGTACAATTTAAATGTAATAAGCATCTGCAAAACGATGGAACAGCATGATTCCTTGCAGTAGGTTGTCCAATATCAGAGGCTACTAATTCTATGATATATCGTACAGTGGCTTTGATAAATCGAAGCTATTTTACAAAGTCGTCCTGGTCAGTAAACCAATCAAACGGTTTCATTCGGCCACGAAACACTCTTTCTCGACGAAGGTACCCAGTTGCAATTGCCGTTTGACCGTATGCATGTACCGGACATATCGAAACCATTCAATCTGATCCATATTTGTACATCAGCCTACAATGTCAGTCTCTCTTTCTTGACAACATCCTCGTTGGCGCTTAATCCATTACCAAAGCTCCACTCAGCCATGCACATGAAGAAACCTGAATGAAAATGGTGGACCATGCTCAAGAAAAGAGCATAATGAAAACCAGGGTCATCTTATGTGCAAGTCAACACGTTGTAGTTTGAACCATTGACTCAGGCTATACATTAGGTTTAGTAGTTTGCAAAGTACCAACAGGGTAACATGGGGCAGCTGTTCAATCAGGCATTCGGAATTTTGGAAGCATTGTACTGTGTACCACCCTGGGTGGAGTAGTGATGAATGTGAGGGAGGCGACACCGGGCTATGCATGTTAGTATTCACGGGCTGAAGCGGGAATCAGAATTCGTCTGCAGTTGCAGTGAATCGGATTCGGCTGCAGTTGCAGATAATTCAATGATTCAGCACTTGACACTGACGTTGGATTAGCTAGGGAGTGGTGACTGTAGTTCTGGATTAACTGGCCGATCCGTTGCTTTCTGTAGGTTAACTTGGGAAGTCTGAATTTCAACACCAAGAACTCGCATTTTAGTGCTGTACTCCACCTCTCTGAAAACAGTCGTGTCTGATGTTCAGCCTACTACATTTTGATATAAGTTCCTCATCCACTCAGTGTACACTTGAGTGACTGGCCGTGGACATATCGAAGTAGTTGTGAAAACGACGCCCTGTGTATTATTTGGAGAATGGTTACCTAAGACAGCACTTTATTAACTTGATCTGAAGCAAGGACTGCAAGAATCACCGTATACAAAGCTATTACTGAAGGCAGCACGCCTATTTGTTGGTAATTGTTATGCAGAAAAATGGAATGATAGAGGTTATATAAATCGTATCTCTGTGCCGGAGAAAAGCGGTTTTTTTGTAATACATACAACGACATCTCTTGTACACATACTAGTGATATATTCCATGCAGAATGAGCACAGGTAACTTGGTGAGCCAGGTGGTCAGAATGCTCAACACGTAGCTCAAAATGCTCAACAGGTGTTTAAATGTGACCTAGGCAAGTAACTTCTACAATGACACATGCAGTGTATTCATATTTCAAATATGGATTACGTGCCAGTAGTGAGCAACAGAAGTGTACAGTAACTACAATGTGTTTGTGATGTTTAATAGTTTTCTTCTCTAATTGGCGTTTGTCAAATAGGTGATGGGGTAAGTTGATCCATGCACTGGGGTAAGTCGATCCACTTTAGCTGAAGAAAAAAAGGTATTAAGATTAATACATTGGCCTCACCAAAACATCATATGGAAACATGTTATTGTCGAAATGACATACAACTGAATTGGGATTTACCCGTAAATTAACTAACACTGATCTTAGGCAACTTGAACAAGCTACAGTTCACGAAAATGCTTATTTGAAATACCGCTAAGTGTTGTCCATGGTTCAGCTAACCCCCAATTTACTGGCTCAATTTGTCCCGCAAAGTACTATAAAAATAATGTATTAATATAATGTAACCTACTGACACGTGGTAGGTAAATTTAAATAACTTCGACAGATACCTAATTCACCAACTGTTTCTTGTTACCTGCAGAGTAATGTAATTCTATGTGGTAAGCAAAACACAAATTCACATGCCTGTTCCAACAATTTGCACTCTACCACCCCGAAACGATCTTTTATTCAGAGCATGCTTGGGCTTGCCTAACACCGTTGACCCCTTGCATCAATACAAATTATATGTTTTTAGATATCAATAGGTGGCAGCACCTTTCAGATAAGACTACCCATGAAGCATTGGGAAGGAGTGGCTTAACTTACTCTACGGATCAACTTACCCCAGTATCCCCTAGTATGCATCAGTAGTAGGTCTGCCGTGGTGAGGATCAATCTTCGACTTGCACTGATTGAGAGACAAGGAGAACTGACCTCTACATCGAGGATTCAACAGGAGATTCACTTTCAGGGGCAGCCTCAACAATTAATTTGATTTTTTCGTCATATTTTTCTTTACAGCTGATGAAATGGGAATGTTCATCACACAAGTTCCTTTATCGACAATGCCATATCTGACGGATCTTTATCAAAGTCACTAACCAGTTGTTTGGCTACCACTTTCATTCTCATTCGTATCCATGGCTTCTGTAGTCGTTTTTCTTCCCTTCCCGGAAACCATGCACACAACTTTTCTGTGATTGTATCACATGCATCTTTCTTTCTTTTTTGGTTAAATTTACATCACCCAATTTGCATTCGAATACGGGTACCTTATAAATTGTTATATTTAGATGATTGTCTACACCGGTGATTGTCTACATCTTTGCAACAAATTCGCATACATCTAACAAACTACCGGAACCCTCATAATCTTAGAGCAAACATGCGCAGCCCCCTCGCGTATGTGAAAATACCTGTTAGACCGTTGGTTTTGTAAGACAACGACTAAACTACATGTACGCATACGACACAATTTAAGCCTGTGGTTTTGTTAAATGTCGGTCTAACTTAAAGCAGATATAACTAAACTAGCGTTATACATTCAGCTAGGAGTACAATTCGATACACGGGGCCTCGTAGAAGTTGTTAATGTTTTATTCGATTTTTATGCGCGGTATATCTTCATGTTTCTGCAGACAAATGTGACATCCACAAACAATATTATTCCAATATATTGTAGCAACTAGTTTGATTATTTAGTTCTCGTTAAAAGTGGATCTCCTTATCATTATTTAACAAGTGCAACCAATTCATGTCAGCGGCCCCATAAAACTGGAAATGCAAACATATGGCATTATTTTATAGGGAGTAGGGACTGACAAAGAAATAGCTCAATAATGTGTTTGTCAATTTGAAACCCCACGACTGTGTCAGAACCAACGAAATCAGCCTCGCAGTCATTGACCTAAACGAAAACCAATAGCGTTGTGACGTTCTTATTAATGTATTGTGCTAGTAATTAATTTGCATCCGCGAGACCATCCGTAGGGCTCAAGGGTGAGTTCACGGTTATATTTCTCGTTCCCCAGTGTGGAGCAGGCGGACCGGGCAACTTCTGCCGTAACGTAAAGGGTCCTGGTGTCAGGTGTCCTCGCAGAGAAAGGCCATGGTGCTACGTAACGGATTCTAAAATTACATGGGAATACTGCACCCATATTCAGTTGTGTAGTGCTAGAAAGTAATGGTAAGTACACAAACTTCGTTGTCACTGAAAGCCACTAAGATGTTATATAGGTATGCTCTTTTAATTAATGTCTTCAGCTGACGGTTAAACAGAAACATAAACGGAGCATCATCTTGCGCCAGAGAGAGTTCGTTCCTTATAGTAGGACCAGTTACGACAGGACAGTCAAAAAAGTACGTTTACATGGCAGGTAACGTTATTAAAACTGTGACTAGACTAGTCAGATGTTATTGCAAATAACGTATTACTTTTGCTTTGAACTTATATAAAGTGGCAGTACTTTACTGCGTCTGTATGGCGAAGGAAGTTAAACATGGCGGCTCTATAGGAGCAGTGACCCAAAGAGGAGTTCCGTGCAGGAAATCCATTGTCAGCTGGTTGGAATGTACGGGAACGAAGTAACGATTCATCACAGTGTGGCAAAGTGTTACGTCACCGATACGAGCTTGGAGACCCGCGAACACAAGCCGTTATCTAGTTGAAACAGGCATTATGTTGTGATGAAGTGAGAATACAATTTGGCTTAATCGTATGCGCTAATAAAGTAGCATCGCATAACAGGGTCAATTAAAATGTTCAGTCAAAAAGATAACGAGGCTGGATCATATTATATTTCAGACTAGTCTTGCTGATCGTCATGTACCCGGACACAGGCTCTTTTTGCAGCCATACAGCCAAGTAATCCTCCTACATTCAGGGGACTCCTCAAAGCGGTTGTACCTACTGACACCCGTGGTCTCTTTCCAGCGTAGCTCATTGTTCCGGGGACTTGGGATGGCGATTGGCAAGATTGACCTCGACCAATTTACGATCCAACCTTGGCGTTGTCGTCCTTGACCAACCACTTGTCCAGTTACCCTCAACTCCCTCAAGTAATCCGGTGTCACGATGCTTCTTTAGTAGTACCCACACTGTATTCGCATTTAAGCCAAGTTGCATGCTCACATCCAGCCAACTGAGTGTATAATGGAGTGTATAATGGCTCGAGTTTGTGTTCCCAATCACGACTTTTGATATCGTAACGTGAATAAAATATATGTTCTAACATATTTTATTGTATATAGGTAATGCATTTTTTTCTTCAAAAATATGTTTGAAAATAAAATATTAATATATAAATTATACAAAATCAGATTCAGTTAAATATTCAGTTAATTATTTTTATCGTTGATGTTTAATGTTATTATTATTATTATTTACTATTATATATTAGTATGGGGTTAAAACAGTAAGGCAACATGTTGATGATAAATATATATTATATAGAAAGGTGTCCTATTAGCAATACTACAACTTCAAATGTATGATACTATTCGTAGTTTCAACATACAACAACACAACAGGAGCTGGATAATTAACTCAGTTTTCCGTGGAATGCCTGTTTGGCTTCACTTGTAATATAATTTTGAGAACACTATAACATTGACATGCATTTAATGACAATATAAGAACCGTAATACATTAGTAATCATCTGGAGGGTAGAACATTAAATTTGACTTTCAATTGTGAGTGATTTCACCTAAAAAAGCACCGGAACCATATATATATACACACACTATATTTACCGCATTATCGACCGTACCCGCATTATCGCCCGTGTTTTTTCTTTTGCACATCCTTATTATTTCCACGACCACTTTGGATATAAAAACGAAGACAAATTCGCAAAGGAATCCGCTTATTTTCGACACAAAGAGTCCTTTATGTCACACAATAAATATATGACACATTGTATCGTATTCACACAAGCATACACAATTAATGATAATGAAATGATAGCCAAAAAATCGTGGAAGTTCACATATAACTGATTATAATGACCAGCTTTCGTCTCGTGATACAATAATTTGATATTGGCAGCATCGTCTAATCCAAGTAAACTATGGGAAGCAATTACAGACAGTGGTATATTTGTGAAAGCACCAATGTCAATCATGGTGGATGTCCGCCCACATATCGGATTACTGTGACGTCGTAACTGATAACGTAGTAACTATACACTTTGGACCTCGACGCAGTAACGCTTATTTTCTTTGTTCCGGGTTGAAGATTCGCCGCTGGACCGACTTATGCAAGTTCGACTTATACGGAATGCGCCAGGAAGCTCGGATTCTGAGGATAGTGGCGCCATATAAGTGATTAATTAATTAATTAATTAATAATAATTAAATAAATCAATAATGTGACCCACCATGCCAAAATGAGACGCTTGTCGAAAATAATATACTTGGATAGAGCAGATGCAGGCGGAAATAAAGATACGTGAACTTTACTTATAGTCACATTATTTCCAGAGATACACCTATTTGAATGTCGAAAATGCAAAATGTACTAATTTGAGAAAAACGGCTTTAACATTTTCACTCCTTTGTTTGTAAAGATTTCACTTCTTGCAGCACGTTTTAGTCCACATGGACCAGTTTAAATACATAATAATTATGACAGTGTATATCTATGCTTGAAGCATACAACCCATATTTAAAATTTAGTATGGACACCACCAATACAACAATTTATAGGCAGGCATAGTCATCACATCGAGTCTGAGACGAGAGTGACAGGTCAGATGCAAACATAGGAAGGCGTATTTGAACATTTGATGCAGTGCGTTTTCATAAAGCAATCGAACCAGTCAATGCATTACATACTCAATACATTATTATTAAGTTAATAATTATATTAGATTGCTTTACATACTGCATCTTTAGTGGTGAGGCAAATTATATACGACCGCCGGATTTTAGCGTAGTGCTAGACGGCAAACCTAAAGTGCCAAAGCTACCCGGTCACTGTCAAGTATGAAATAATCGATTGACACATCTCTAAAACTCGTATCTCTGAGGCCACAGCGAGCAGTTTCATTTAGAAGATAAGAGACAATGTTCTCATTGCTCAAATTCATATAATAATAGTGAAATATTTCGTTTTAACAGTGAAGTGTTAAGAGAAAACGCACGTAAACAAAATACCGGAAGTTGATCTTACGCGCCGTAAATGACAGCTGGCCAATCAGAGAGCTGATTTATGGTCACGAAGAGACGATTAGCCTTCACGAAAGACCCATTAACATGCAAATGTATGGAAAGTATTTAATGAAAATGCTGTCAGTGTTTAGAATATAAATCCAGCTTTCCGGTGATACCAAACATAGCGCCATCGGAGACGATTTACTTGGATTATTCTTGAAGAGAATGTGGGTAATGTTTTGTGTCTAAAACAATCACATTCATTAAACGACGTTTGGTGTCCAAAAAAGAGGTGTCAAAACACACCCAGATAAACAAATTTAAACATTACTCATGACATTGAGATAACTTACATATGTTAGATCATACTATTTGGGAACGATTGCCGTGGAAAGTAATTTACGAAAAAAATATGTGCTGTAATGTTGTGGCTCGTATGTCGTTATAAGCTTCAGCGAGAACCGTCTAATTTTGGCAAGGCGGGTCATGCCTCATTGACTGTGTTATTCTTCCAGCTATCGGCCAGCCAAAACACGGCGGACGATATATTTATTCTCACGGTTGTGGATGCTTTGGTTACGGGCGAACTAACGTCATCATACCGACTCGTCCATGTCATCTAAATCCATGCAGAAATGGTGGGATTTGTCACGCGAACGGCATGCCTTCTGCATTTGTCCTAAAGGCAACTTTGGAAAGACTCGCCCCACACCAGCTATGCATTCATTCATTGGTAGCATTCACTAAATGATTTAAGCTGGATTTCATGTGTTTGGTTATTTTTGGAAATCACACGTTTGTTCTATATAGTTTAAACGGTAAATATCATACCAACACAGTACGACTTTATTCAGAACAAGTTGTCTTCTTTCCGAATGGTTGCCCGCAAAACCATCAACACTACCTCTGCAAAACCACTTCTGCCATCTATGCCATTATTGAATAACGTAAGAGTTTGTAGTGTAGATGCATCATGTGTGGTCATTGAACTATATACACTCATCATGACAGTGCTTTGTAATAATAATAAAGCTTTATTGCCATATTCAACGTGCATTACATGATGAATTGGAATGTAGTCTGGCGTTGACTGATATAGTGCCTATATATACAATAAAATGAAATATGGCAAATAAATATAAGATGTACATATAAGATATACATTGTACATAATTTGTTCTTTAAAATGTTTTTATATAATACATAAATAAAACAACATTAAAATAATATATTATATATTTAACAATAATTGTGGTGTAAAATAGTTAATAAATAAATAAATATATATAAAATGTCCTTAAAATGGTGTTATATATATATATATATATATATATATATATATATATAATATATATAATTATCTTCTAAACATATAATTTAAATTAGTAAACATACATTATAAAAGGACTAAAATATCATTTAAAATTACATTTACAATTGAATGCGTGCAATTCTGTTTAAAAATTTATTTATACAATTTATTAATTTAATTTAATATTAATTTAAGTTAAAATTTCAGGAGAAGAGAAGATTGTTATTCAGCACCACCGATCCGCTACTGAGAATAGCTACACTCACACCCCACACGCTCGGCCATACCAACCAGCGCCAGAAAAATAACAATTCCGCCAGAGCGGCGAAAACAGCCAAGTTTCCAGGGTCTTTACAGCTACGTTCTATATTTAATTCCTGATATGACTGCTACGGCACTCGGGTAAGAACTAATTCTAAAGCGATTTGTTTTCGTACGGATGCATCTATAGCGTTTGCCTGACGGTAATAGTTCGAACAGATGATGGGCGGGGTGAGTTTGGTCTGAGATAATTTTCCCAGCTCTTTTTTTGGATCTGTCTTTATATATGGCTGTTAGAGAGGTGAGTTCACTACCGACAATCTTGGAAACTGTTTTCACCACTCTGTCAAGCCTGCTCCTCTGGCGCTGGCTGATGCCGCCGAACCACACATATTGAGAATGTAAGAATACTCTCAATAGCAGAACGATAGAACTGAACAATAATTTCTCTCCTCAGCCCGAACTTCTTTAGTTGGCGCAGAACAGTCTTTGTTGGGCCTTTTTGACGACAGCGTCTGTGTGGTTTTCGCAAGCTAAATCCCTTGATATTATCGTGCCTAGAAATTTAAAATAGTCCACCCTCTCGATAGAGTCGCCGTTAACAATAATGGGAGCAAGTGGGTCTTTTCTCTTCCTAAAATCTACGATCATCTCTCGAGTTTTGGACGTATTCAGTTGTAGGTTGTTAGTGTCACACCACGACACCAGGTTGCTAACTTCATGGCGGTATTCAGACTCATCTGAGTCCGACACCAGCCCTACTAATGTGGTGTCATCTGCAAACTTTAACAATGGTACAGAAGAGTGATGTGAAACACAGTCATTTGTTAACAGAGAATATAGCAGTGGGGAAAGGACACATCCCTGAGGAGTCCCCGTGTTCATGATAATAGTGCTGGAAACTATACTGTTCATCTTAACAACCTGTGATCGTTGTAGTAAAAAGTCCAGAAGCCAGTAACACACTGATGGGTCAAGTGACAGCAATTGAAGTTTGTCGTACAGCTGCTGAGGGATGACCGTATTGAAGGCAGAACTGTAGTCAACGAAGAGGATGCGTGCATATGTGTTCGGATAATCCAAGTGCTGCATCACAAAATGCAGGGCCAATGCAACAGCATCATCGGTGCATCTGTTCTCCCTGTACGCGAACTGCAGGGAATCCATGCTGGAGTTGGTGACCGACTTCAGATGTCTCAGTACCAATCGCTCAAACACCTTCATCACCACTGACGTCAGTCATTCAGCGGAAGTCATTCAGCGCTCTCGATTTCGGCTTCTTCGGTACCGGAATTATGTTTGCTGCCTTAAAACAGATTGGAACAATGTGCAGATTGATAGAGGCGTTAAATAAGTATGTAAATGCAGTTGCTAATTCATTAGCGCAGTATTTCAAATTAGATGTGGAAACGTTGTCCGGACCAGCTGCTTTCCTGCTGCTCTGTTGTTTGAGTAGCTTCCTCACCTCGTGCTCTTGAACAGTGAAGGGTGGAGGGAGTGGCACAGCAGGGTCTGGGAGACTGACCGATGTTAGCGTCAAATTCTGGCGGTCGAAGCGGGCGTAAAAGGTGTTAAAGTTGTCAGGTGTTGCTGATTCAAAGCCAGGGATTGAATGCTTTTGCTTGTAGCGAGTAATGCACTGGAGTCCTTGCCAGACAGAGCGGGTATCGTTTGAAAGGAACTGGCCTTCGAGTTTGCGTCTGTAGTCGGTTTTCGCTCCCCGTATCGCTTTTTCGACACCGTACTTGGCTTTTTTGTACAGTGCACGGTCGCCACTCTTGAAGGCTTCCTCCTTCTGTTTCAGTTTAATTTTCAGGTTTTTGGTGAACCATGGCTTATCGTTGCCGAACACTTTCACACTCTTTTGGGGAATACACAGATCCTGGCTGAAGTTTATGTATGATGTCACAGTATCTGCATATTCATGAATGTTGTTAGACGCGTATCTAAAACTGTCCTAGTCCGTACATACTAGACGCAGGATGGACTCGTCGTCCCAGTGCTTGATATTTCGAACGCAAGGTTTCACTTGTTTCAGTTTCTGGCGATATGAGGAAAAGAGGTATATCATGGCATGGTCGGAGAAACCAAGGGAGACGCGTGGAACCGCGTGGTATTCCTCTCTGATGATGCTGTAACAAAGGTCTAATGTTTTCCACTCTCTCGTGGCACACGTTACCTGCTGTTTGTACTTCGGAAGTACTTCGGAAGGTGTGGTTGAAATCACCAAGAATGAGTACAAGTGAATCCGGGTTTGAATTTTCCACGGTGGTGATCTGATCAGCGAGCGCGCAGATCGCAGCGGTGGCGGTGGCGTTGGCTTGGGGTGGAATGTACACTCCCACCATGACAACGAAGGTAAACTCTCGCGGCAGGTAGAACGGCTTGCATTTTATGATAAGAGTCTGAAGTTCAGGGGAGCTAGTTGTTGACAAAATGATGAGTCGTTGCACCATCGTTGATTTATCATGAAACACACTCCTCCGCCCTTAGATTTGCCTGATAGTTCAGGCGAGCGGTCGGCTCTATGAAGTGTGTACCCAGAATGAAGGACTGCTGAGTGTGGGGTCAAGGGGTCAAGCTAGGTTTCTGTGAAGCAGTACACATAACAGTCACTATAATCACGCCTAGTCTTCATCAGGTAGGACAGTTCATCATGTTTGTTTTTCAGAGATCTTACATTTGATAGAAATATTGCCGGGAGAGGAGTGCGTTGTGTCCGTGTCGTGAACCATGTCAACACGCCGGCACGTTTGCCTCGCTTGCGACGGCCATGAGAGGTGGGGCGTGTATTGTTGTTGTTGTTTCCGCGTCGGGTGCCGCGCTGATCAGAAGTGCGTGTCGGGTGTGTCTCATTGTTCTCACACAGTGAAATTTCAGTACAAGAATGCAGGAATGTGCGTATCGACTTACTATCAGAATGTTCACGTATGCGTAGTAAAGCGTCTCTGTCATACGTTTGCAAACACACACCTCTCCGTTAAAATACAACATAAATAGGCACGTAATAGTAAGAGCCAACGCCTTGTCGCCATACACCGGCGCCATCTTGAAAGTAGAACATGAATAATGTTAAATAGCACTAATAATGGTTAGATGGTTGGGAAGAAAATATCCATGAAATTGGCCAGTCATAGACCACACCTCTAAGAAACGAATATACAAGGTCTGCAATAAGTGTTTAAAGGGGGTGATACACGTACGGTAGACTCTTACGAGTGCCTCGTACGAGTCTACGTATGAGGCACGCGTATGATTGCATGGCACACGTAGTCGTAGCGCAACAATCGGGTCGGGAGAATTGCGTCAGTGACGTCATAAGTTGAAGGTAATGTGTATGTTTACGGCAATGCAGCAGCAACAGTGAAGAAGACCATGCAAGTTTACTGTGTGCAATGGCTCTCCTGCAGCAAATAGATAACAAAGGAAACACATGAAGAAACGAAGGAACTCAGTCTCAGTGTCAAAGTCAACTCAAAGTGGAAGACCAGACCAACCCAGGCCAGTACAGAGCATCAGTAAACTTTGCCTAGATGGACGCAAAACACAGTAGTTTTTAGACGCTGTTTCGCCGATAATATCAGCCACAAGGACACAACAATGAGCGACACAATACCATATATTAAGCGCCTTGCTGTAAGTGTAACTCTTCTTCAATTTTTAGCGACAATGTATTATTATATAATTATGATGTCCACGTCATGCTAACGATTGACATTTCTATTATTTTATTGATTTAGTTTAAATGCTTGGTTTCAGCTATTTTCGTTTATGGTATACGCTTTTGCTGGATCTGCACTCTATAAAGAAAAGCGTGCTTGTATTTATTGACGAGTAGCCTAGACCTGGTGGCCAAGCGAATATTGGTGCACGTTGCTAAACCTCAGGCATAGCATAGTTTTGTTGTCATATATTGTCTTCCTACCAAGACATGTTATGCAGAAACTTACCTGGACCGCGGTTAGAACAAATATGTATTTCTTATAGGTGACAATTAATGTATACATAATATGTATACATTAATTATATATTATGCATTGTAACAAAACTAATATGATAGGTTCAAACGTACGGAGACCACACACATAGTGCAAAACAGTGTAATTACTCGGAAACATTAACGGCCGCTGTGATTAGTCAAGTCCCATTTAAATACCGACAAGAACCGCACGGTACCTAACAATATGTATATATATATATATATATATATATATATATATATATATATATACATTTGTAATATATATTCACAAATGTGCAATACTGCTTATACATTAATTTTGTTTGCTAAATAAAAGGCTTGAATGACCTAGATGTGTCTTACATGCAACAGTTGTTACATGCAGATGCAAGAACTCAGGTGTATGCCAACAGTTTGTTAACATAACCATACAGAATTGGAACGGCTATCCAAAACAGTTGTGTCTGCATTCACGGTGGTCTTTTAAATAAAGATTTGGCAAACATTTTAATTCAATGTAGCTCTTCCGAACATTGGCGTAATGACCTTTGGGATTATGCAAATTCTTTAGAGCGATATTGTTTTCTGCTCCTTGACACATCATTAGCCAGGGCAGGTAATTATCATCACGGAGATTTTTTAATAAGTTGCGATTTGTATCACTGCAATCAGAGTATGTAAATAAATAGTGAAAGTCATATTGGATTGGTGAAATAAAAGGAACCCAGCTTGTTTGGATACATTATTGCAGGATTTCTTCAACAGATGTACCTTTCACAACATGTTATAATGAATGTATGTCCTTGTGGGACATAAACAGTGGAATTGAAGCTGTAATCAGATAGGTTGCGGTATGTAGAGTACAAGTCATGCACAAAGTGGAAATCAGACAAGTGTTGAGTTGGACTCTTTTTGAAGACATGAATTCAGTTAATAATAATACATCTAGTAACAATATATAAATCAGTTAGTGTTAAAACATTATTCTGATTAAATGTATGACAACATTGGATAAAGCATTATGATTGGTTGCCCATAATAAAGGAGACACATTTCCCCTTGATGTATGGAAGGAAGCTATGTGGGCCTGACCATGTTTTGCACATGAAATAACATTTTCTTGCATATTTGAGCATATTACTACACCGTTTGGACCACATTGTTAGGTTCAGTGGATTTCACCATAACTACAATGAATCTAAATACAGAGCAACTGCTTAGTTAAGAGGAACAACTCTGACATCCCAATTCTCGCTTGAACAATAGCACACTACCATAGGCAAAAGGAACTCTTAGTTTACGGACGTAGTAGACAAAGTCCCAGCTTCAGAAATAATGTTGCATTATAAAAAAAATTGTGATTTAACTAATCAGCATACATTTCAAATGAGCAGCAACACACAGACAAGTGTTCACACCAATACCACTCCTTGTGTTGGAACTGATTAAGTCTTCATGCAAGATATCCATTATCTGGATCATAATCCCTTCCATGCATCATTGTAGCTTTTTTCTGAAAACAATAAGGCATATATAATCACTTGTATATACTTCAAACATTTTTATGAATAGTCACATATACATACCCCATATAATTATGAGGATCTAATCACAATTATATCATATTTATTATATACATATTATGTGCTAAATCAGTCACACTTATTAGGGTATATTTATGCATACAAACTGTTACGGAACTAGAAGAAATACTTTCTTGTCAAAAATAGACTGGCATATTCAAAAATATAAAAGACGTCATGATCAAAAACTGTGTGCCCTCTCTGCACTGACTGAATTAAATAACCATCCAATGACCATGACCGGATCGTTTTATTCAGAGTTATTTCGTATAAACACACTGTTGCGGAACTAGAACATGGTTCCGATGAAAATAGACTGGCAAAATTAAAAGCTGATAAGACGCCATGGTCAAAATTCGTGTTTCCTCCTGCACTGACAGCACATTATACAATAGTTTGTGTCATGACCAGAAGTAGATTGTATCACGTAAAGCACCTTATCAGGTGTATTAAAATAGGGTACAGACGATGTTAACCTAATTCAAGTGTTAAGTCATGAGTATATATTTTGTATTAATTAGACATTCAAAACATATTTACACGCAGTCACACTGCCATCAGTTGGCAGTGTCATTCACTCATCGCCATGGTAAGGTGTGTTCAGACGAGCACTGTTTTGTGGATTGAAATGGTTAAAATACAAATATCGTAGAAACTTTAGAGCAGTTAATCGAGTGATTCTAAGTTCACGATTTCTCTCTCTACTTACGTCTGATAGGGGTTTGACGGTGAAGTTTGAACGATCGACTCATCATTTGACGCCGCCGGCGTTATCCCGTTGCCGTTGCTGCCGAATTTCTGTGTTATATTCCTCCATTTTGTGAACATTGCTTCAAGGCCAAGGGGAGTCATTGTATTTATATTGAATAATTGAGAACTTGCAGGATATTCCTAACTGTTGTGTCTGTCTTTGTAACGTGAGTTCGCACCATTCTATCGTTCTCGGTAAAGCTCGACAAACATTTAAGGTGAGAGTTTTCACAAATCATTATCTGCCATTTTTAAGGAGGTCGACGTTCAACGTAGTGCCGTCATCTGATTTGTCGTTTAGTCCGAATAATTTGTACGAGTGACATAATACACGTACGATTTTATATCCGATTTCATCGATACACGTGAGTCGGATGATTTTCATCAGAGTCACTCGTACGGGTCTATCATACATGTATCACCACCTTAAAGTAGCTACACAACTCATCAAAAGGATAGGATAGTTTGTTTTGATTTGTATAGTTATTTTTCGGGAAGGTTATGCTTATTGAACCGACAGAGTATTGGCACAGATATGTTGAATTTTCGAGTGATAAAGAAACATTCGCTACACGGTCAGCGACGCTTATCGGACTATCCAACATTGATATAGCATACCTAACCATAATCCAGGTCGTTGAGATGACGCAAAACGTGACCTAACACAACACAAGATTCACGCGCGCGTCACAAATACTTCGGAGAAAGGTCAATTCGTCACTAAACTGGCATCAAGCATGGAGTATACGCTGATACAGTATTTATTATGACTACCCTCGTGTCGATAAAATTGCTATACAAACATTACTCAGCTATTCTAATATATGTCAAGTGTAGGACTTCGGATATTCCGCTATCTTGACTAAACGAGTATACGCTGGCGCGTTATGATGTTGATGTAATGATGCTTTGTGTTTTCTAACATGACTTGCGGAAAATATGATAATCCTGAATGTTAGCTATCAAACGATCCGCCAAGCATCGGATATTAGCACAATGTAATTTAATACATGTAGTCACATACCATTAAGTAAATGTATCGTATGTCCAAGTAAGTATCGCTACATACGCGCAATCATCGACAAAGTATAGTTTATATTAGACATAGTGGCACTACGCGCTGTTCAAAGGTTAAGTACGGTGTGTTATGTTTGCATCGATCGTGCACCAGTTTACAGTTTACATCTGAGAAACTAAAGCAGACAAACTGAATGCTAATTTTGTTATAATCTTAAAGGGTGTAATCATCACCGTCGTTTTGTAGCGCTTGATTATACGACTCATGTAGCCATTATAGTGGATTGTTTCATAACGATTACATGCACATGCTTATAAGGTGGTAAATATGAGCGTATCCGTCAAAGCAATTCATAATAATGTCATGCGATGAACTTGTTTTTTAACCAGTGTCTAACAAACCTATAAACGTACATGCTGTGAAAGCGCTAGGAAATGTCCATGATGTTAACATTCTGGCTTTCATTCGTTTTTGTAAGTTTTGCAAGCATGTAAGTATTTGGAAACATTGTGATATTATACTAAATCTGAAAACCAATGTATACATTTTAAACCCATATATGGTGGATTTCTTAGATTCTAAAAATGACGGACACATACGTCCCATATTCCTCAATATTTCAGTTGCTGAACCTTTTGATTTCGATAGCTAAACCTGACCAATGTATAACACGGACCACGTTGCATAGTTGATAGGCACGCACCCAAGGCTGACCACTCAGATATGTTGAGTGAACTCGAACTAGGCAACATATCAGCTACCAAGACTACCATCCCACTTGTCTCCACTAGGGCCACGCCTGTGAACATTTGAACACGCTAACGATTGTGTTATCAACGGAATTTCCAACAACACGATCATGACCAATCCAGTAATGCGGTCAAGCTGGAGCTTGGTGCCATCAGCAAGATCAAGGCTGCTGTAGTGTGTTATGACAATACATTCCCTGCTGAAGGTCGCCCGGTATACAAATTGAATACTCGTGCATACGTTCCTTGCGTATACTTTCTACACATCCTGAACATGGATGAGGTTGGACAAAGGTTATACGCCGATAATGTGGCAAAGAGGATAAATGGAAATGTTAGTTTCAAAAAATAAAAATAAATCTACATATCTGACTTGAATAGCAAGCTGGTTGGACAAGATACAAGAAGCTTTATTTAACGTCGGTTTACATGTGAATTTGATAACATGAGCTCATCTGAGCTATTTTCCGGACTTGGCCGGTCAAGCAGAGATATTGACCAGAAGCACTGTATAATAATAATAAATAAACTGTATCAATACCTCACAATGACGTCAGTGGCACTGTAAGCGGCACAATGTTGCGATGCAACTACAAGTCTCAGCTCATCAATGGCCTTGAGCAGTTGATAAGAACAGAAACCACACCGATAAATCTGCGTCCATGACGAGAGCGAATGATTTCAATGACTGCTTCGTTGACAAAATGATGGGTCTCTAAATATGCTGTTGTGAAATTATCGTAGTCTTTCACACCTACAACGTGGATTCATCGAAGATTACAACCAGGGAGAAAATACCTGGAGGGAATGACCGAATGAGCCTTTTCCCATCCCATGATCAGACGAAAGGTGATCTCACTGATTACCAGCCCGCGCAAATGTAAGCGATATGCCTCGAATGATCTGTCAGGCTGTTTTAGCTTCATGAAAAAGCCCAAGGGAAGATGTTGAACTGATGTTTTTTTCTGCCACACACTGATACCCTTATGCTTATTATAGCTAATTGTGATATGCACTCAAGGAAGGTTTCGATTTGGATGGCATCGGGCATGGTGCCGATTGAGTACAATTATTAATTAAGTTATGCGTATGTTACTGCAATTGCTCCTATAACATTTCTTGCCTATTAATTAATGTTATGGTTTAGCAGTGTCCGCCATTTAAAGGATCCAATATGGCCGCCGTATTAAAAAAGACGTTTGGTCGGGCAGGACGAGAACGTTTCAGTTCGCCATATCTTAAAAATACCTCATGGGTGCACATAATTGGTACAATTGCGTGTTTATGTATAATGTACATTGCTTTCAAGGTGATACAGGGCATACTGTTGTTATATATGCTTTTCTCAAAGCACGCTACATATGTGTGATTTATTCATTCGGCCTCATACGTTCGCACTGGTCAATGCACATGTTGGCGATCTTGTGACAGGTTAAAACACCATATACATTAGACGGATATAGCGCTGGTAGTTTGTCATCACACTCGAACATGTCGTGTATGCATCTTGCACTGCAAGCATCAAACGTCACATGGTCGGCGAGAACCGTCACATCCTTTCGCCCCTCGCTCGCTTGCATGCCACCCACGAATAAGACGACGAACTGTTGGATGTGAGAAAAAATGGATACAGTAAACGAGATCAATATTCATGCACTCACGCACGAATGCACATACGCGCGCGCGCACATACTAGTACGCGCGTACAAACACGCGCGCGTATCATAGACATGTACACGCAAACATCAGGATAAGTACATACCTACACAGGGGGAAGCAATCGCCAACAAACACGCACACATCGGTTTTATTGGGGAATGCGAATTATTATAATTAACTATCACAGGTAATGTATCCTCGATATGCAATGTCAGTATACCGCTTAAATATCACATGCAACGTGTGTGTGTGTGTGTGTGCGTGTGTGTGTGTTTGTGCGTATATATTATATATATATATATGTGCTGTATATATATATTATATATATGTGCTATATATATATATATATATATATATATATATATATATATATATATATATATATAATATGCGCGTGGGATTTGATAAAGTCAGTTCAGTAAACGATAGAGAATAATGGTTGTTGTTATTATTATTATTATAACTATAATTACTAGCAATAATATAAATAATAACAGCTGACTTAAAAATAAACCAGCTTTGCTTTCTGGCGATATCATATATTATCTGACAGGATTTGTCAGATCCCATCGACCGTTGTGCCGTTTGTAAGCTTCTAAACTTTTAGATACTTAATCACATGGAATAAAGGACTGTAATGCGATATGTAAGTCCGCAACAAGTATTATAGAAACTTGGCTAAATTACAAGAAGATCGTCGGCTTGTAACTACGTTACGCATGCTACGATCGCATGTTCTCATGTATCTGTAACAAAACGGGCGCATACGCGTCCATCTTTTCAACCACATACCCCACCCTAACCGAGTCTTCCCAAGTCCAATCCAGTACTCGTTGAAGTTATAATCTACGGGTCACTGTAATTGAAATGGTTATGATATTACGGTTTTGGTAATTAAAACGGTTTTGTTAAATGCGGTCTTTAAAAGGTAAAGCTCCATACATAATCTTCTAAGTAATGTGCTTGTATGTTATTGTAAAGTAACAAGCTACTTATATAGCCTAAATTGTATGCGGAGAGCGACATTGCACCAACTGTGTAGTGTTCTGTGTTATAACACTTTGCACCAATGCTATACATGTATGTTACAATTTACCCCTTAGTCTGATTCAACTTGCCCCGTATCGGGATAAATTGTAACACTTTATGACATCTCATATAACTCATTATATCACAAATGTGTAATAGGCCGGGCAAATAATTATGCCCTAATTATCTGCGGGAGATACGTGGGACCCTTTGGCATGAAAACCTTTCGATCGTGTTTTTCACAAATAGTCCCGGTGACCCCGCCACATCTGAACGCCGACCGCAAAGTAAATAGAGTCTTATGTATCAATTTTTGCGATGATAACAACACTAAAGTAGCCAGCTATACAGAGTAGGTGGAGTGATTTTCTGTCTTCCATAAAATGCTACACAACCAAAACCAAATAGCAGTGAATCTACCAAACTATCTCAACACGTATACCCGCCAAACCAGATCAAGTTGTCATTACCACTTCATCACCATCAGTCAAAAAGAAAAACATACGTTTTCAAATATAGTTTCTTCCCTCATACAGTTACAAACAGGAACTCCCTTTCCATCGCTCGCCACGAATTATGTGTTAGGCATCGAGCGAGGTCTGCGATTTACTTCACTCTTGAAGTCGGGGCCTTTAATTGCGTTAGTTAATGATGTATGCTGTCAGGTATAATCCCATGACTCCGTCCGTGTGTACCACTTGTATGTGTTTCTCCTGGTAATGTAGTGTGTGTGTGTGTGTGTGTGTGTGTGTGTGTGTGTGTGTGTGTGTGTGTGTGTGTGTGTGTGTGTGTGTGTGTGTGTGTGTGTGTGTGTGTGTGTGTGTGTGTGTGTGTGTGTGTGTGTGTGTGTGTGTGTGTGTGTGTGTGTGTGTGTGTGTGTGTGTGTGTGTGTGTGTGTGTGTGTGTGTGTGTGTGTGTGTGTGTGTGTGTGTGTGTGTGTGTGTGTGTGTGTGTGTGTGTGTGTGTGTGTGTGTGTGTGTGTGTGTGTGTGTGTGTGTGTGTGTGTGTGTGTGTGTGTGTGTGTGTGTGTGTGTGTGTGTGTGTGTGTGTGTGTGTCGCCAGACGTGACGTACGAAAGAAAGATGGCAGACAATGGCTTCGCGTAATTGAAGGCCCTTCCTACCCATATGTATAGATAGACCAGTTGACAGTTTCGCCGAGGTTTCTTGGTGTTATGAGTTCATAGCAAACATCAATAGCTATTTGAATCGCAGAAGCAGTACTAGTTGTTTCCAGCGTATATGTAAAAAAAACAATACTAGTCGCTTTATCTGGTATACCTATGTGAACCTAATCCACTTACCAGAAATATCTTCATAGTAGCACACTTCGGAATGGTCGTTAATTTAATTAAGTCTAAATTCCCTGAAACAGAATGATGTGTTCAGCAACTACTCATGTTTTGTGTACATGCGCCTACGTAAATATCAGTAGATGCGTTCGCCTACATATTATACACACGTACACACATAGTATATATAGATGCAGTCACGCTCACATATATGCATGTAGATAGGCATAACAACGATTAGTATATGTAAACACACACATAAACACATATATACATACATATATCCGCCATGCATAAATGTATGCGTGTATGTTTATACACACACATCCATATATACTTACAGACACACACATGCATACATACATGCATACATACATACACACATACATACATAAATACATACATGCAGTCATATGCACAAACAATGTATACATTCACCTGAGTAATACGTATACTCTTATTCATTCAGAACAAGGTGACACTGACACAACGTTAGCTTGACAAAGTTTATTTCATTCGGTAAGTGGTGCTACTTGGCGCTGAGTACCACGTCCTTGTAACTTATTGGTGGATTAAGCCATTTAGTAAAACGCTCAGTGCATAAACTAAACTTCGCCCTTTGAAAAGCAGAAAACAAATAATATTATATATAAAACATCGCACTCGTGGATCAGACTTACAGCACTTGGGTATTTGGGTTACAACGACGCCATGCTCCAGGGACCAAGGTGTTATCAAAACATTGATTAAATAGTTTGTAGAGGAAGCCGATGGCATTATCATTGCACAGCGTGTTGAACGGGATACTGTCATCAGTCAACGCTTTATTTTCTTGGAATTGTTATTAAAACAATGACATATGCATATTGCAGCAGAGTAAATGGCGAAGATGTATACCACTGAAAACTATTCTTTTAGTTGTAAGTTGTCTCACCAGTGTAGTTAGTGAATCATATAACTATTTTTTCAGATGTTGGTCTTGAAGAAGGGTATTTTATTAAAAAGAAGGACGAACACCTGGCCCCTTTTCAGTTATTTCCAAAACTGGACACCATCCAAGTTTGTTTCTGTGGTGTAAGTAATAAAATGCTTCTAGTTTACCAGTAAATAAAAGTGATCCAGTCATTTGGTTGATTTCGTTAAACAAAATAGTTGTACGATTAAAGAACTACGCTGGTGAGACAACTAAAAACAAACAAATTGTCCTCATTGGTACCAATCTTCGCCATTTACTCTCCTGCAATATGCATGTCTCAGTGTGTAATAATAATAATAATAAATGGTTGAATAGACGCATAGGTTTGCTGCAGCTATGGCCACTGTGAGTGTAAATATAAATGTGTTAATAAGCAAGTTCGGACTTCAGACTATGCGTGCGCCAAATATCATGGGTCAGAGTGCAATGGCCATAAACAGTCAGTGACAACGCGGTCACCTCCTGTTATTTCTGCGATGAAAAAATACTATTGTTAATGTCATGTATGAAGCTACTCGAATATTATATCTAACCAACATGTACAAACACTAAATTGATACACTGAATATTGGAAATTAAATAATTATGTTTCATGTCAAATTAGTAGCTTGATAACTCGGCCCAACCCAAAATTCAATCAGTGTTTATCGAATAATGTTCCCATCACATAAGTTCCTACCAAGATCAAGTCCAAATCAGATAATGACTTTCGCAATACATGACTTTACATCGTCAACAAATTGCGATACTGCCTCGCTTTCTAGACAAAGGGAGACCAATCGATTAGAACGGCCCTACACAACACTGCTAAACAATTAACTAGTTTTAAGTTGGGCGTAAATAGGAATAGTAAACTGTCCTGGAACTACCACGACGATGTTATCATAAAGAAACCAAATATCTCCCTCGCCTTTCTTAGTCGTAACACCAGCAAATGCCCAAAGCCAGTCAAAGCATACTGTTACCAAACCTATGTAAGACCAATATTCAAATTCGCTACAACCGTCAAGGACCCCACCACCAAACAAAACATCAACAAACTTGAATGGGTACAGAGGCGAGCCGCTGTAGCGCTTATATTTTCCCGGCGTTAGAAACGTTCAGTGTTGCCAGGTCAAAACAATATTTCTAGCCCAAAGGCCCTTCAAAACTAGCCCAAAAATCCCCCCAAATAATTATAAAATTATACATTTTAAATGTTGCCAGTGACACCCCCTACCGATAAAGAGGGAAATGCATTTCAAGTACGTCACACACAAAGTATTTACCTAATGATGAGTGGATGTTTCCATCATTCCTTACAGTTGAGCGCCACCTACTGTTCTACGGTGAACTATAAATGCTTGTTTATAAATAGACATGGTGTACATAATAACGTCACAAAATTTACCACATAAATGGCCCTCTACTTAATCTAAACTGCTACACACGTATATATATATATATATATATATATATATATATATATATATATATATATATATATATATATATGCACATAGCATACGAAAAGCAGGCATGTACGCACGCAATCACAATCAAATTCAATAAAAACAAACCCATTAAAATTTAAAAAAAATTAAATTTTAATCACGTGTGCACAGGATTGCGCGCACGTGTTGTCCCAGCGCAGCACAACACTCGGTGTAGACTAGGTCTAGGGCAGGTGTCCAAGATGTCCAGCATGGAATCGTCGTCCTCCTGGCGGTACATTTCGGACGTGAAGAGGCTGAACATTGTCTTGTCTGGCACAAACGTATTGCAGCAGATCTTGTGGTGCGACATATATGCTCGCACGTGGAGGATCTTTCCGAGGGAGTCCTGCTGCATCCTATTCCGCAGCTTCCTCTTGACGATTGTCATTGTCGAGAAGACCCGATCCACGGCGGCGTTGCTGATTGGCAGCAATAGCAGCGACAGTATGAAACCTTCTGCTAATGGTTGTTGGGCTAGTTACACGTAGCGCTATACGAAGAGAAGAGCTGGTATTGACGTAATCAGCAGCAGCGACCCATGGCGCGCGAGAATGAGTATTACCCTTATTTATGGACAACTGGCTGGCCCAGGCTGGAGTTGGCAATGAGTGTGTCTGCATTCAAAGCCTAAAGGCATTGGGAGGCTATGAATTGGTAGTTCACAGTATTTATTATGAGACGTAGAATAAGACGGCTCTTAATGCAACACATGACGCAATACCACCACTTTTTAAACTAGCTAAAAAATTGAGGCATGTGCATAAAAAGAAGCCCACAAAACCGCAACCCGCAAATGCTATTTTGTTTCCCACGGAACAGGTCTAAAACTAGCTTAATAAACCGCGGACTTGGCAACACTGGAAACGTTCCAGTTGACGTTTCTGCGCATGCCCGATATATGTAAAATCATCAATGTGCAGCGAAAAGACAAAGCATTTATGGCATAAATATTACGGGTTGTTCATTAGGACGTATATAACTTCTTATCAAAGTTATTTGTCGCAAATTAACACGAGGCAAACAAGTTTTGAGGCATATTTTGATAGCAAGCGTAAATCACGTGACTCTAGTGCGCCATAATCCGTGACAATGATTTATAAAAAAAATAGTAATATTGTATTGCATTGAACGACATTTTAAGAAACTCTTCACAGTAATCATCTCAGGAAAGCGAACCGCTCGTGGCATTTATACCGAAAATGCTTTGTTGTTTCGCTGGACATTGATTATTTTACATTTATTGCACATGCGCAGAAACGTCAACCGGAACGTTTTAACGACCGGAAAAATGTAAGCGCGACACCGCTATATCATATGTAGGAGTAACTGGAGGCGCAGCAGTAGCTGCTCCAACAATTGAAATGGACGTCCCTAGAACACCGCAGACACACAGCTGGGATCACTATGTATGTCATTCAACGCGGCTTAGTTGACTGGCAGCCCTCTCGGTAAATACACCCAGCCAGCGCGCATCCATTGACACTGTGCGACGTAACATTTATCTACTGGAATAATGGTTCCATGCATCAGATACAAGTCTGTACTATGAGCACTCCTTTACAGCCACGATATAACACTGGAACAAACTAAAAGCCAAAAATCAAAACAGTAAATGCTCCCTCCATTTGACAGCACTGCCTGTGGCTGTGGCTGACCGCTGATTTTAACGGAAGTGGCTACTTGCTAACAATCCACGTGCCAGCATGTAAAACCAATGTCACTATAACCGTAACAATAACCCTAAACCTTATTCCTCATACGAACAACCAAAAAATGGGCATGTGTATGTGAGTGGTTAGCTAGTAGCCATTGGCCGCAATGCCATTGCATTGTATTGAATAGTATTACTTATTCTTAGCATTGCCGATTTTAACAAGCACTTTTTTTATAAATGTTTCAATACATTATAATTATTTTTACTCAGTACTGCCCAGCACTTCATCATTCGAATACCATCCACGAAATCGGCATACTTGACGGCAATGCATTACAGGAAGAAGAAGAAAAATAATTCGAGTGGCTCACGTGTACATTTTTTATGTAAGGGATAATTCAGTATTTTCTATTTTCAAGTTGGCGTAGTTCACTAGGTGACAGCACAATGTCAACAATGACAACGTTAGCTGTGCTTATTTGAACGGATTTCGTGTTTGATCAGAGTTCGTATTTGAATAAACTTAATATTTGAGCAGATTTCGTATTTGAGCATACTTCACATTTGGGCAGACTTTATATTTGAGTAGATTATTAGCAAAAATGTACTACAATGTCAATGACAGGTTAAACTGTCAGGTTGCAACGCTGACTGTCGATGGTGCTGTGTTATAGCCCAATATCGTTCCATAAACTGCAAGCGGCGATTCATACAGTGAATTATTCCTTATAAAAACACAAACAAACAAGTACGAGAACTGATGGAGAGATATATCGGCAAGCAAGAACAGCAGCTGCCGCCGTAAAATTGGCGATTCCCGAATATATCAATAAATATAACTATGTTAAAGTAAATGCCCAATCTCCCGACCTTTGTTTGCTAAACGACTAATAATGGTAGTATACAACTACAACTGATAAACCTACCTAGTTAAACTGAAACATTGAGTACTTGTGTTTGGCGATCTTGACTAATAATGAAGTTTGCCATTTTACGCGCAGTTTGGGGCAAACGTATACTTGTGTTATGATTATGTGCATTTAGACAACTTGTCAGACATAAGTACTTATCGAAACCACAACGTACAGCAATGTAAAATGCAAATCCCGTAAAAGACACATACGGCTTAAAATCGTGTTTATTATCTGCACTACGTAAATCGCTATATGTCTATGATAGTGTGGTAAACTCAATATTAAATCGGACATTTAAGATAAGAAAGGTATAACACAAGATATTTAAGACCATATTTTCCTAGTATTCATCAGTTGGAAGCTACAACTGTCATCCATTGTTAGAATATTATTCTTGTGTCCAGTCCCCAATCAGCTCCCCGAACGCGGAGAATGCGGAGACAGTGAATAAAAATTGACTTCGGAGAAGGTCGGAGACGTTCGAGACGCATAGTTACCAGCATAGCAACCAGCGCGTTTAAAGATGGACGGAGACGCAGCCGTGGCGTTACTGTGTAATGATTTATTTTCGTCAAGTGATGATGATCATTAACATCATGCCATCGATCTAATGAGTAAACATCGGCCGCGTTGATGTTGTAAGTTGTATTTCGTAAATTATGAAGGGTAATTTTTTTACAAATATACAATTGTTTTATTTCCATGGCTTGTCATTTTTGTGGCCATGACTTTGCATGAGCGTGGGCCCGCGGCACAACTGTGAACCTTGGGCTTGGTCGACTTGGCTTTTTGGCTCGCTATGGAATTGGTTGTGTTGTTTGCATAATGGAATACTTATTTCATATGATGTCTATGTTATGCTATGTTAAATATATTTACTTCGGAAAGAAATACGTAAATTCATGTTATACTTTACCAGTGTTATGCATATGGATATGCATGTTTATTTGAAGAAAACAATTATGCCTGACACATGTAACACAACAACTGGTAAACACGCATTGTCTATAAAGCACCTCCCAAGACAAATTGTTTACCCTGCTTCTTGACATCATTATACATATTTTACTTTATCATCATTGCATATAATAATTTATGCTATATATACCTGCCCCGTTTGTCTTGAAGTAAGTTGTAACTGGCATAGTATATAATTATTTTTGCTTAAATAAACATATGTTTATTTACTCTTCTGTTCCTCTAAAACAGGTTACGTGATGACCATCACCGAGTGCAACATACGTAATGCCACATTACTTGCCTGCTGACTTCATTGCCGTGTTCCGCATGAGGCCAAGTACATTCCAGCTGGTGCTGCATTTACTTGGTGCAGTGACCATCCCCCGGGTGCTGATTATATAGCATTTTCGCATATCAATTTTTCTTCAAAACTACTTTATCTTGTGTTTACTTCATTTACTATATCTCCTACTTTACTGTTGAATTTGCAGTGACACGCATGCCTGTTTTCGTTTGGTCACAATAACTTCTTTTGTAATATTGTGCAATGTTGTACTTTTTAATGCAAAATTATCTACTATTCAGTATGTTATAAAAAAATTGTATGTAAGATTGTGCACTTTCAAATTACCTCACTATTGTTATATTGTAGAGAATCGCAATGTGTTTCAGTCCACATATATTTATGTTGTGCTACAGCTTGCATATACATATTGTATTGTATTCTTGTTATTATACATACTATTGTAATCGTGGAATATTGTATGTAACTCATGTAGATATGTATACATAGATAAATATTCTTCGTTGTGTTGTATTTGTCACTGTACAGCATAAAACAGTTGTGTAAACTGATAATATTTATTTAAAATTTTTTTATAATATAAATGTTATGATAACATGTTTTTTGGCAAATCCTGAATGCACATTAACATATGTATCATGCTTAGTATGAAGGAACATGAGCAATAAACATATGCAACTATACACAGTAAACACTTGTTGTCAGTCAACAACATTTAACAGCCATGTTCCCTAGTTTATACATTTCGTAAAAACACTGAAAACATCCCAATATTGTCAGTATTTGTTTTCACAATTTGTCTGATTTTCAGTGTTAGGTTTCGTATTGGTTTACATATAATATGGGAGCATGAAGATAAAATAGAAACTAAGGTGCACAAAATCCCTCTTGGCAGTTTGTAGTGCATGTCTTTATGTACATGTCCTCCAAATGTGGAGTTGATCTGCTTTCCAGTTTTCCAAGGATTTTTCTAGTGCCTTGTCCACATTTTTGGTTGTTGTCTTTGACCAGTTTTTAAGAAGACTCCAGTGTCTTCCACCTACCACGTAATTGTTTGGGTGTGAATGTGTACCCATTTAGTTTCATGATGTCTTCAATCCCCTTTCACATGCCATTGTGGCATGTTTTTTTTGTCATGTTCTCGAGGACGAGGTCAATCAGGTGTTTGATTGCCGCACTGGTCCACACTGCGCATGCATGCAAAACTAAATTTCAGTGTTTACTTATAGCTAACACACTGTTGAAATTTATATTTTTTTAATTCAAAATGATCAATTAAAAGTTTAAAATGTTCTCATATTATTATCAGATATTTCAAAGATGCATTTATTACCCAAACTTTTGCCTAGATATTTATACTCATTGACTACTTTCTCGTATTTTCAACAAATATAAATGTTCAACCTACTGACATAAGCATAACTCATGTGTGTCAGTCAGTGACTGTGTGTATGGTGTGTGTGTGTGTGTGTGTGTGTGTGTGTGTGTGTGTGTCGTGCGTGCGTGCGTGCGTGCGTGCGTGCGTGCGTGCGTGCGTGTGTGTGAATAAAAGTAACCATAACACTTTACGAAATGCCTGATAGCAAATACGAATGTATATATTGTTTAATTACCTCCAACTATCAATTGTTGCCTTTCTATGGAGCTCAGAACATCTTTACCTGTTCATCAGGCATGATGACCTCGTAGCTTCTCCAATACCTGAAATAGCTATAACCAACACGGAAAGTGGAACAGTACACATAGGAAAGCATTATTAAGAATTATAAAAGCTATGGAATGGACAACTACATATTTTTAATAATATCATTTATTTTTTTATCAAAGAAATTCATAGTTTTTCAATGCATAATAAAATACAAACAAATGACTGTATACAACAAGAAGATATGTAATATACAATAAGATGATTTGAAAATAATAAAAGAAATATATGAAAATGTTGTTTGTATGTATAAATAACAAAATACAATTTTAAATAATGTAGCATTTCGTAAACAAATAATAATTGCTATACGTAACAGATGTGTCATAAATATACATAATCATTCTTAAAATAATTTCATTTAACAATATTTTTGTATAACTTATTACAAGTAAACACTAAATGTAAAAACCATGAATTTCTTACATTTATGAATGTTACCTATGGTTAGAAAGAAGCTTACCTTATGTTATATCAAACAACAAGCTCCACAAGACAAAATACATCAATACAACAATGGCAATCAGCTAAGTTAAATGACAAAACCAATGGGGAAACACCAACACTAGGTAATCTTCTAGATAACTGGCCTAAATTATTAGGGCCTTTTAAAACCGGTTTTAACAATTGTTTGTGTATATATGTTTGGAATGTCATTTTACATCATAATGTCCGGTACAAATAAGTAAGATCTGATTTGTTTAAACATTGTGTTTTACATCAAAGTTTAACATCAACGTCACTGGGCATGAGCATTTACTGCTTCCTATCCACATCAGAACCGCAAATTGATGATGCTGCTAAAATTAGGTTTGGGGACATATCCACTAACGCAAGACATCTCTTCTGTGGTCCTGATGTGTCTGGGGTGCGCTAACTGACTGTCCCGCTAACTGCTCACGCCCTGAGCTAGGCACTTCAACAACAAATTCAAAAAAATCGTAGGATGTTGGAATACAGATCACATAACTGTTAATTTTATTACGATATCTGTATTAGATCAAAAGCTATTGCAATTTAAAGATGAAAAAATCGCGCGAAGTTTGTGTATCTTTTATAATGGTAAAATGAGCTCATTTTAGTGTTTTCTGTTGATAAATATTTGAATGAAGGTGACTTTAAAATGGCATAACTTTGTTAGTTATACGATTATGTAAATACTTTTTGCATTGGTTTGAAATGCATTGAATGGAGTAATAAATATGCTATATTGATTTTTTGGCACTAATTAATTAAGTTACTATAAGTTAGTAGTGCACAGTAGTAACATACCACCACATTATAATCAAGACGAACAGAGTCCATAAATATGAAGATATTTATACAAATTATGCAGTATGCATAACCACATTGACTATGATAATAAATATATATTAACTAGTCATGTAATAATAAATTAATTAATTAGTTAATAGGCGATAATTAGCAGGCAACCTCGACAGACAGAAACTTTTTGTAAAATGTCATAATGTCCATGAATATGTTTATAATATTATGGTAAACATGAAATTTGTAGAACCACTTTATTTATGGTAAGACATATACATTAAACAGTTATGTCATATTCATAATAAACTAAATTAATAAATCAATTAGATTAGTAGCCGTGCTTCGTATAGACTTACACATGAATAAAAGGCAGTAATGTCCATAATTATTCAGACATTCCCACATTAATTACGGTAATAAATACACATTACCCAGTAATTTCATATTAACACTAACTTAATTAATAAGTTAATATTGGCTAATGTTAGCATGCTAACTCGACTAATGGTTACGTTTTGATGAAAGCCTGCAGTAAATAATTATGAAATAAATATAATGTATGCAATGTTTAGAACCACATGAAACATTATTATCAAGCATCAATAAATAGATGTCATTACAGCATAAATAATAACTTTATTAAGAAATATTAACTAAACTCAACAACATATCAATGCATGACAATGAAGCACAGTTGTCATGCTTCACTTGTTTATGGATGCTCGTGAGGTTACAGGTTGGACAAATGCTGTAGGCTCAGTAGAGGCCAGTAATAAAATGTTATTGTTTCATAATATTCTGCATTTCAACATGAACTTGATTAAGTAATGTTTATAAACTGTCCACAGTGTTTCGTCACCGAATCCGACATCTCTTGTGCCAAATGCAAGACTGCTTTCTGCGTTACCTTCCACAGGGATCAAGTGCAAGTTGAAGAAGCTGCTCACAGTACTCCGCCTCACTATGTTCAGTGTAGATATGTGTATTATGTGACACATTCAGCGAGACAAGTTGTGTAATAAATTCGAAATTAGTGTAAGCGGACGATGCATGTGATATATTGAAGCATTTGTAGGTTCTGTATCTTCACAGTTAACTGACAGGTACAGTTTTGTTCGGGCAATAAAAATAATGTTGTGTTCTTGTCTATTAAAACTGCAGTGTTCATGTCATGTTCACAGGGACTGTATCTTCAGAGAGCGTAGATATGTTGCTGTGTCATCTTCAGTCAAACGAAGCTTGTAGCATACACGTGTGTGTAATTTTTCAGGTGCGAGATTTCTGAAATAAAACAATTCAAAGTGCACGCAATAACTACAATAATTCATCAGGCACATTATGTCAGTATTATTGTATACTCATGCCAAGCATTTAAATAAATAACACATAATAATTATTAGTAATGTTTAACATTTGTAGAAGTAATTGCATTATTATTAATTATAATCAGGAATAGTAGTAGTGATATTTTATTCACAGTATGTCATAAAACAGGAGTACACTAAATAACATGAACAATCACCTTATTAACAGCAGCCCGGATCGCAATTGCCCATTTTAACAAGCACTTGTAATTTTTTTTATAAACATTTCAATACATTATAATTATTGTTTAATTAGCACTGCCCAGCACTTGATCATGCGAACACCATCCACGAAATCGGCATACGTGACGGTAGTGCATTACTGGAAGAAGAAGAAAAAGAATTCGAGTGGCTCATGTGTACATTTTTAATGAAAGGGATACTTCAGTATTTTTTTTTAAAGTTGGCATAGTTCACTAGGTGACAGCACAAGGTCAACAATGACAACGTTTACTCTTATTTGAGTAAACTTCATAATGAGCAGACTTCACATTTGAGCAAACTTTGTATTTGATCATATTATTTGCATAAATCTACCACAACGACAGCTTAAATCGTCAGATTCCAACGACGACAGTCGATGTTGCTGTGTTATAGCACTAATATCGTTCCATAAATTGCAAATTATAATCAGGAATAGTAGTAGTGATATTTTATTCACAGTATGTCATAAAACAGGAGTACACTAAATAACATGAACAATCACCTTATTAACAGCAGCCCGGATCGCAATTGCCCATTTTAACAAGCACTTGTAATTTTTTTTATAAACATTTCAATACATTATAATTATTGTTTAATTAGCACTGCCCAGCACTTGATCATGCGAACACCATCCACGAAATCGGCATACGTGACGGTAGTGCATTACTGGAAGAAGAAGAAAAAGAATTCGAGTGGCTCATGTGTACATTTTTAATGAAAGGGATACTTCAGTATTTTTTTTTAAAGTTGGCGTAGTTCACTAGGTGACAGCACAAGGTCAACAATGACAACGTTTACTCTTATTTGAGTAAACTTCATATTGAGCAGACTTCACATTTGAGCAAACTTTGTATTTGATCATATTATTTGCATAAATCTACCACAACGACAGCTTAAATCGTCAGATTCCAACGACGACAGTCGATGTTGCTGTGTTATAGCACTAATATCGTTCCATAAATTGCAAGCGGCGATTCATACAGGGAAATTATTCCTCACAAATCACAAATAAACAAGTACAATAACTCATCGGCAAGCAAGAACATCAGCTGCCACCGTGACAATTGGCGATCCCCGAATATATCAATATTTGAATAATTATGCCAAAGCGAGGCGAAACAAAGCGTTGACGATCACGATACAGTAGAGTGAGTACCGTTTGTTACATGGTTTAATGAATCTTAGGAAGGGTTTAACCTGATCAGCCGTCAAGTATGACTTATCTAGCAAAACACCAAAATACTAATCATACGATAATGCAAACCGCTCGCGGGTCGAACACTAACCTTGTCTTAACTAAGTTAAAGTAAATGCCTAATCTCCCGACCGTTGACGTTGACCCTAGGGCTAGGCCTAGCGGGGAGGGAATTCTGAGAAATTGCGCACTTGGTGACAAGTTTTTGCAATTTGGCATGGTGTTAGGTACGGGCATAACGTTTTCAAAAACCACCGCATACAAGTTGGGGTAGCCCCCTGGTGGCCGGTATGCGCAAAATTCAATATGGCCGCCGAAGCCCGTGATCTGAAATAGATATTGGCTTATCTTTGGTTTTATCAGCACTACATCAACGTATAATACCACAATTTGTATGTTTATTGGGGCGAGGAATCCATTCCTGAAGTAATTTTCATGTTTTCTGGTCATTTAGAAAGTGATCCGAATTTTAATGGTCACTTTTAGCCAAATCAGACCTAATTTGGAAACTAAGCCATATGTGAATATCATGCCTGGCTGTACACATATGTTTACGGCAGCAATGTTTTACTTTTATTGTTGAAAATTTATTTGTACCAAAACTCCAGGGATGTAATAAGTTAACATAATTAATTTAATCAGCTTAATGTCTGCACCATAGTACTCGGCGCACATCATTGCCATGATCAACTCAGCCTTCTTTGTCATTATTTGTGCAACCTCCTTCGCATTTGCACAGACTGCTACATCGGAGTCCAGCTCAGTTGCAGTTGCAGTTGCAGCTACAGTTTCCCTTACAGGCAACACTACAGCCACAGTGGAGGAGCAGCCTGGCTGACGTCCGACAGATCTCTCCAATATGGTACCCACTCTTTTGTCCTGGTGTTCCATTCCCAGCCCTATTCACTGGGTTTTGGGATATATGGAGTCTTGGAGAGGGATTGCTTCCAGATAAAGGCTGCGACTAGCAGGGCACGCTTGATATGCTGAAATAAGGCATTCTTGGTTGGCGGGATGGAGTCCAGGGACCTTAAGCCGTGAGAGAACATGAGCTTCTTTGCATCATTTACCAACTCTGCATTACAGTTCTTATTATACTTGAGCACAGTCCAGCGCTCGAGATGTCGCATGTGAAGCGAGTCAAATGTGAAGCTGTTCGGATCCTGGGTGATGGCGATCAGTGTGTCGGTGACCTCGGGATAGGCTAGCCATGCATTCCATGCCATCTTCTTACCGATTACAAACGTCGCTGATGCTACGTCGCACCCTGTGGTGGCATGGAAGACGGGTAGCACTTTGAAACGTTGAGGTCCCAGCAATTGGATTGGAAAATCTTTGTATGATTTCCCTGTTCCGAATCCGACCCACAGTTCGGAGAGACCTAGCTCGTGGAAGATGTTGATGGTCAAAACAACTACGTCACTATCTACCGTCCTGACGTAGGCTTTAGTGTGACCCTGCATGGCAGCATGACGTAAGTGGAGCATCATCCTCGTGTCTGCTTCTTCTTGCTGGCATGGGGACAAGGCTGTTATGTCAGTTGCTTTGTTACTGAGTACAATATCAGCCTTCGTTGTGAGGAGGTGGCATGTTGATTCAACTGTGCTCCTCTGAAGTTCCTGACCGATGAATTGGAATATGTTGGTTATCTTTGAGGAACTTCTGCCATTCAACTCAATTGGGGATAGGTATCTTGGCAGAGACTCGTGTTCGACGACTTGAAGTCTCACCCCGCTTGGGACGAGTTTGTGACTTGAGACTCGCCTCTTGGTATGTGTCCCAGATTGCGTCCACTATTGATGTGTTTTCCGTTATATGACTCTGCATGTATGGCAACAATTGCATCTGCGTGTACTCCCCAAATATTCTGGCGCTCTGGGGTTTGATGATGTGTATGACTGCGGCCATATCAAGAATAACCACTGTAGCTTCTTTTACTGTTTAGAGCGGCCCGGAGCAGGCATGCCTGGTAGACAAGCAATACTATCTGACTTGGTTCCTTGACGCAGCCTACCTCGACCTGATAAAGACGGTGGTTCTCGCAGATTCTCATGGTTAAAGAATGCATCTATATCTGCCTCAGGACGTGCTTGTAAGGACAAGGACAACTTGGTGACGAGAGCTGCATTCGCCTTAGCAGACCCCAGCTTGTCAGCAAGCTTCTTTAGATCCGCTGGTGGTCTGTTTGAGAATGTGTACAGGTTGGGTTTTGTATTACATCTGACAAGGGCTTGGAGGCTTCTTCGATTATGTCAGTCACAAAGTCTGTGAACATGTTTTTGCCGATGGTTGGAGCATTCTTGAGACAATCAACAATAGCGGGGTCCATGACCTCGCCAGTGTCCAAAGTGATTAGCTCCGAACTCGTCTTATTGAAGGGGTTTACTACTGTGCCCTCCTTCACAAGATCACATAGAGCATTCAAGTGTTTGATGAACTTTTTTGTTCAGCAACTGATCACTCTGGATGCTCAAAACTTTCGTTGGGGGTTGAGGCAGAGAAACAGGCACATTCAAACTCACCAATGGCCCTTAGTACTTCAGGTTTGGAGAGCTCGATGACCTCCTTAGATTCCTGCTGTCCATATAGGCCCTTTGCTCCATTATCTTCCTTCAGAAACTGGATGCTGTGCTTTTGGTTCTGGTCAAGTGCCATCAGTGAAGACTTCTTATCGCCACGTTGCACGACGAACTTCCCTGCCATAAACACCCCCTGGACTGATGGGTGGGTCTCTGGTAACCGCGCCATGTCCGTTAAGAAGACTGGCACCGTCCGAAAGCGAAAAACCATGGACAAATCTCATCGTATGCATTCAGAGTGAGCAATCAATCACCCAGTCGTTGACTCCGGACGAAGCGGCAGTTGATGAGTAGATACTCTCTCACTGACGTCCAGTAGTTTATTGTTGGCACATTGTTGATGAGCCCCTTCTCACACATCTACATGTGCTCATGCGGCCCATAATCATCGCGGCAGTAATGATCGTATGCTTGTACTTTGAGTACATGGAGCCAGGCAACATCGGACTGATAATGTTTTCAACAAAATAAAATATAGTAGTAGCTTCATTCTTATACACAATATAAGAATACGTTCTTCACATGACGAACATATTACCAGCACCATAACATAAGCTCACTTAATTCACATAATGCATTTTTGATTAATACATTCTGGTAAGCCAGTTGTGGTAGTTCCCTATATTACCTGCTACATGATTTGCCCAAATTATCAAAATGCTGATTGAATATAATTGTAAATGATGGTGTTCTTGTTATTAGACCTATGCTATTTGTTTCAGTGTTCTGATTAATATGGACATTCGGTTGCTGATCTTCGTTGTGCCTTTTCTAATCAGCTCGTCAGAATGCAGGCGGCAAGGAGCATCCAATCCGCATACCAAAGGTTTGATTCAAAGAACATTAGATAACCTAGTCAAACCATGTGACTAATTTACAGAAGTCAACTCTTTAACACTTGAAACAAAACCAAATTAGCATGCGTAAACTGTTAAACCAATTTAATATATGTACTTATAATAAGTCGATATTCATCAGTAATACTGTTCTATGTTGTTCCCTAACCCGCACACTGCCTTATAGACACATACACCTTTTTACATAAGTTAAATCATACATACAAAATAATTTGTCAACCATGAACGTACGCTTTAAAATGCGAAAAATCGATAAATCCACCACACCAATGGCAGCACATTGCCGATACTTCCTAATGATGCTGATTAACTGTTCCGGTGACATTGATAGCCTGGTAGATATATTGAGGTCGCATTCAATCCCCACAAATTCCATCCGCGTGATTGCATGCCTTTCGACATCATAGTTTAAACATGATTTTTGATTTTATTTTGTATATCTATACTAGATCATATCAACTATTATTTATCGATGTTATAAAGGTTTATTCGGACCTATTGCATGTGATTGCTTTTATTATTATTTTATTTATTTTATTTAAAGTTGTAATATATTTGGCGATTTGAGATGTTTAACCTCCGAATTATGTGATCTAGGGAACATTGCGAACACAAATTCATTTAAATATCCCACGCTGAGCCCTGCTGAAATCAGCTGTTGTATTTTGATTGGTTTATTATTTGTATATAATACGATGGGGTAGTCAGTTACAATAGAAAATAAGAACAATAAGATCGGGTAATCAGTTATAATAGAAACTAAAAATAAGAATAATTTATCCCAATTGATAATGTAAGAACACATAAAATACGTAACTATGTAACAACAGTTGATTAATCGAATGAGCTGCTGCGAACTCCAAGTAAAGTGTGGTTCAATGGTATTGAATGGTATTCTCAAATACCACTGAGAGTACCATTGAAGCCCGATTTAATCATTGAACGATACTGAATGGTATTTTTATATGCCATTGAGTGTACTGCTAAAATAATGCTTTACTACTGAATGGTCGGTCCAATGGTACGTACTGAATGATATTCTCAAATACCATTGACAATACTAGTAAAGTATGATTTATTGTTGAGCAGTATGTTCAAATACCACTGACAGTACAATTGAGACAATATTTTATTATTGAATGATCCAATGGTATTGAATGGTATTGTCAAATACCATTGAGAATACCACGTAAGTCTGATTTATTGTTGAACAGTATGTTCAAATACCATTGAGAGTACCATTGAAACAAGATTGTATTATTGAATGGTCCAATGGTATTGAATGGTATTTTCAAATACGACCGAGAATACCACTGAAATCTGATTTATTATTGAAACGTATGTTCCAATATCATTGGGAGTACCATTGAAGCCTAATTGTACCATTGAATGGCCCAATTGTACTGAATGGTAGTCTCAAATACCATTGAGAATACCACTACAATCATCTGATTTATTGTTGAACTCTCAAATACCACTGAGAGTACCATTGAGACCAGATTTTGTTATTGAATGATCCAATGGTACTGAATGGTATCCTCATATACCATTGAGAATACCACTGAAGTCTAATTTATTGTTGAACAGTATGTTCAAATACCATTAAGAGTACCATTGAAACAAGATTTTATATTGAATGGTCGAACGATATTGAATGGTATTCTCAAATACCACCGAGAATACCACTGAAGTCTGATTTATTGCTGAAAAATATGTTCAGATACCATAGAGAGTACCAGTGAAACATGTTTTATCATTGAGTGATCCAATGGTATTAAACGGTATTCTCAAATGCCATTGAAGATATCACTGAAGTCTGATTTATTGCCGATAAGTGTGTTCAGACACCATTGAGAGTACCATTGAAATAACATTTTTATTATTGAATGGTCGAACGGTATTGAATGGTATTCTCAAATACGACTTAAATATCTGATTTATTATTGAAAAGTATGTTCCAATACCATTGGGAGTACCATTGAAGCCTGAGTTTCTCATTGAATGGTTCGATGGTACTGAATGCTATTCTCAATTACCATTGAGAATACCACTGAAGTCTGATTTATTGTTGTACGGTATGTTCACAAACCACTGAGAGTACCATTGAAACAATATTTTATTATTGAATGGGCCAATGGTGTTCAACGATATTCTCAAATACCATTGAGAATACCACTGAAGTCTGATTTATTGTTGAAATGTATGTTCAGATACCATTGAGAGTACCATTGAAACATGTTTTTATCATTGAGTAGTCCAGTGGTATTGAATGGTATTATCAAATACCATTGAGAGTATCACTGAAATCTGATGTATTATTGAACAGTATGTTCCAATACCATTGAAAGTACCATTGAAGCCTGATTTTATCATTGAATGGTCCAGTGGTACTGAACGGTATTACGAATTACCATTCAGAGTACCATTGAGCCTCCTGAAATAGCATTGAATGGTCCAGTGGTACTGAATGGTATTACGTGTTATTCAGTGGTATACCATTGGCTCTTTATTATGCGGTGCTTGTTAGTTTTGCTCATTTTCATATTATAAAATGTAAAAGTAAGTAATGAATGTGATAGGTATTTTTGCAAATTAGGTTGGTAAATAGTTTACCATCTACACCTGGAAAAAATAATGACACCGACAAATCGAAGGCGATATCCGTTGGGAACGTAAGTATTACGTACACTGTTTCGTACCCGTTTCTTGTTTTCTACGGCTGTTCTACTTTACATTAAACGTTCTGGAAACGACTCCCCGCTGACTTCACAAATAGTCAAATAACGAGTTTTACACTTTGATCGCAAGGAGCAGCAGTATTTTTCAAAGTGGTGCCGGTTGCGAGGTCGTACTTTCCGGAAATGACGATCTCGCAACCCGTACGACTTTATATATGATTACCCAATTACAGATAATTAGTTTACACAGAATAATCATCTGCAGAAATATTTCCAGTAAGTGAATAATTGCCTTGGTCGAGGTGTCAAGTTATAGTACAGCTCAAAGTTGCTTTCTTACAAAGAAATGTTTTTTAGTTATTGTAATTTTTGTTTGGCAAAATAAGGCCTTTAAGTTTCTAATGTTTTGCTTATGAATAGTTATATGGGGGCTTTTGGCCCTCACTTAAATTTTCCAGGTCACAGCTGTCTCGGCTGTCTCGAAGGTTCTCATTGGTCCATGTGACCAGATCGTAAGAACCGGAAGCCGCCATTTTGGTCATTACGTTAAGGTCAGAATGATTGCGACTCTTATTGGTCCTTCTATGGTCGACATGTGTTGCGATTGGTTCGTGCGATCTACCCAGAATTCCCGACGACATCCGGTTATGCGACCGACAACATGAACCATTCCGACTACCAAGGTCAAGATGAGCGACAAAAGGAATGCTAGAATTAAATGGTTATCGATACCTCTTTGCGCAATTGCTAAGAGTCGAGTCGTTTCATTGGTCGGCTCGATGATCCGGAAGTCGTCACTATGACCTACCCTCCTGTAAGGACAATCCCTCTAGCGGTTAACAGCAACATAACACATATTGTTTACTGTTGTTATGTTTAACTGCAGGCAATGAATGTGTTTACGCCACATTCTTGGAACATATGTTGGATTGATTACTCCTTTCTGCGTAGTATGAAGTATTTACGCGACGCTCTTGAGTAACTGCGCAAAAGGACCCTGAATCACGTAACTGCGCAAAAGATCATGAGTCATGCGGAATGTATTTACGTCACGTTCTCGAGTAACTGCGCAAAAAAGATCATGAGTCATGTGAAATGTGTTTACGTCACGTTCTCGAGTAACTGCGCAAAAAGATCACGAGTCATGCGGAACGTGTTTACGCCACGTTCTCGAGTAACTGCGCAAAAAGATCATGATTCATATTGAATGTGTTTACGCCACGTTCTCGAGTAACTGCACAAAACGACCATGAGTCATATGGAATGTGTTTACTTAAACGTGGTGAGAAAACGTGCGTATTTGCAGTGACCTTCGAAATTGAAACAACACTTAACAGTGATGCATTCGGTCGTGTTTTTAGCTCGGTCGAGCACGCGTAACAGTACCGGAAGGCGTTAGACGTCGACTGCGGGTTATGCGATCGACAATAGGATGTAATCTGGCTATAGAAGTCAAAAGGGAGTGCTAAAAGTAATACCCTGTTTTGTATAAATGTGATGCGTTGAGTAATTTCATTGGTCGACTTCGATGATCCGGAAGTTGTCACAATAACATACTTATGTTGTAATGACAATTCCTCTAGCCATTAACAGCGACATAAACGAGTGAATACTGCGTTGATAGAAATTCGTGTTTTGTGTTGTGGCAATCGTTTAGTTTAAAGACGTGCATAATCGAATGATGAACGTAACCAATAACGAAACACCGATGAAGAGTATATTTTTAATAAGAACAAAATGAATACACGAAATATAGGCGAAACCTATTAATAACATGTTGCACTATGGAATTTTACAGAGATAACTACATATATAATATAAAATATTTGCATGCGCGCACACACTAAACAAATTGTAATTTATACATCTAAAATAAAATGATTACAACTCCCGGATCATCGAAGTCGACCGATGAAACTACTCGACGCATCACATTTATACAAAAAGGGTATTACGTTTAGCACTCCCTTTTAACGCTCACATTACCGGGTGTGGGCGGGTCACGTGACCCAATGAAAACAGTCGGAAGGGATTGACTTCTATAGCCAGATTACATCCTATTGTCGATCGCATAACCCGCAGTCGACGTCTAACGCCTTCCTGTACTGGTACGCGTGCTCGACCGAGCTAAAAACACGACCGAATGCGTCGGACACCATCATTAGTAAGTGTTGTTTCAATTTCGAAGGTCACTGCAAATACGCACGTTTTCTCACCACGTTGAAGTAAACACATTCCATATGACCCATGATCTTTTTGCGCAGTTACTCGAGAACGTGACGTAAACACATTTCACATGACTCGTGATTTTTTGCGCAGTTACGTGGCATAAACACATTTCACATGATTCAGGATTCTTTTGCGCAGTTACTCGTTTTGCGCAGTTAATCAAGAGCGTCGCGTAAACACATTCCATGTGTAATGACTTTATACTATGCAGAAATGAATAATCAATCCTACATATGTTCCAAGAATGTGGACTAAACACATTCCTTGCCTGCAGTTAAACATAACAGTAAATAATATGTGTTATGTCGCTGTTATCCCCTAGAGGGATTGTCGTTACAAGAAGGTAGGTCATAGTGACGACTTCCGGATCATCGAGCCGACCAATGAAACGACTCGAGTCAGCAATTGCGCAATGAGGTATCGATAACCATTAATTCTAGCATTCCCTTTTGGGGCTCATCTTGACCTTGGTAGTCGGAATGGTTCATGTTGTCGGTCGCATAACCGGATGTCGTCAGGTATTCTGGGTAAATCGCACGAACCAATCGCAACACATGTCGACCGTAGAAGGACCAATCAGAAAAGTAGCAATCATTCTGACCTTAACGTAATGACCAAAATGGCGGCTTCCGGATCTTATGATCTGGTCACATGGATTAATGAGGGCCTTCGAGACAGCTGTAACCTTGAACATTTAAGTGAGGGCCAAAAGCCCCCATAAAACTACTCTTATGTATTTGTAGTTTATATCCAAGAACGTGAGTGTCTAAAGTCAGCCAGAGGCGGCGAATATCAAGGATCCGAAGCGAGAACAAAAACTGGTTGGCAATGTTTAGATTGGTGGTCGTTTAGGGTGAGCAGGCACATTAATGAAATGGTAACATAATACTACCACTGTTAATTATAATCCAAATAACATAGCCACTGGCATTATGCAAAATGTGTTGCCTTCGCAAGGATCATCATCATAATCAAAAGACTCCGTTGTTTGTTTGTTTGTTTGTTTGTTTGTAATCTAAAGATCTCCGTCAGTGTTGCATGATTTCATCTGAAATGTTGCATGTGACGTAGTGAGCCCACAAGGATTATTCGTAGAGCCATAATTTTTTCTTCAAAAAATGGGTGTTTGAAGAACTTGGGGGCTGAATGTGTGTGTGTGTGCGTGTGCGTGTGCGTGTGCGTGTGCGTGTGCGTGTGCGTGGCGTGCGCGTGCGCGTGCGCGTGCGCGTGCGCGTGCGGTAATGTTATATAATTGTTTGCTCAGCATACTAATATAAAACCATATACTTTGTCATATTCGTTATTCGTTTCTCATTAAAGCCAGTTTTTCACCGTTGTGGAGCGGGCGGTCCAGGTAATTATTGCCGGAACCCACATGGACCTGGTATATATCCGTTTTGCTATCGAAAAAAGCCTTGGTGTTACACTTCGGACCCCGACAAACTATGGGAATACTGTGATATTCCAAAGTGTCCACGTACGTTGAATATATCCGTTTTCCTAATACATGTTACTATGCTATAATTTATAAAAATATGGTGTAGAAGATTTGGTGACCTGTCGATGAAGCAAACGGAAGCAATGGTCATATGCTATTAAATGTTACTTTATATAAATAGCCTTGGGATGGGCTTGATGTATCCGTATTGGACCGAAACCAGGTCCAGGCCGAATGTTAATATGGCTAAACAAATGGCGATATCAAAGCATGTGAATACAAAAACATAATAGTTATATAAATACATATATATATATATATATATATACATACCATGGTATATGTGTTTAAATCATATATATATATATATATATATACATACATATATACATTCCACATTATAAACACACATTACATATGTATGTCTGTATGTATATATATATATATATATATATATGTATATATATACATATATAAACATGTAATGTGTGTTGAAAAAAATGTGTATAATATATATTATATATATATATATATGATTTAAACACATCACATATATGTATATAATATATATATATATATATATATATGATTTAAACACATCACATATATGTAAATATATATATGATTTAAACATATCACATATATGTATATATATATGATTTAAACACATCACATATATGATATATATATATATATATATATATATATATATATATACATTGACATATACACAGTACATAAAATTGATATGACTTTAAAAAACATATGCAATTATATAACCTAACAATATACTTTTGATAACAAAAAGTCAACATTTTGCATTTACAACTCTTCTAATAAGTATGCTAATGTTTTGACTTTAATTCCACGATGATTTTATGATTCCATTTCCATCTACCGTGACACGAACTCACCAACGGGCGTTTGAATTATGCAGCATGACCATGAATATTTGCTTATCTAGTGTATACAGTTGCAAAGGAACTTTGCAGGTGTAAGTCGTGGCTTTATCTTTGTCCCTCCGGTGGAGTGTCGTATTGTCACTAGAGGAGTATTTTACCAAGGATTCAAGAACACTACTGTGTCAGGTCGACAATGCCAGAATTGGGGCATCAAGAAGGTAGGCGACATCTTGATTTGTAACAACCTTTGTACACTATCAGGTAAACTGCAGGTAGTGTCAGTAATACTGTGGCGTAGATAAGTCTAATGTTTGAAGACTATGTGAAATGAACTATTTTCTCTGAAACGTTTTTTTATTTGTAATGCCCATGTTAATTAATGTAACAAACATGAGGTATATTGTGAACTAACTCCAGCATCCCCAAAAGTAGTCAATTGAATTGCAGTCACAACGCATCCAGCTCGGCGAATGTTGCAGTAGTCACTGCAGTGAATCATGCTATGCGTGGCCTTTGTTTTAATATGGAAATTGTAGTGCGGCTTGTGTCGGACGGTACATGACGTAGCATTTCCAGAATGTATTTTATATCAAAGTAAATGTAATAATCTCGCCTAAAATGTTCTCAAATACATCCACGATTTGTTTGTGTTCGTGTCATTGTGGTATGAAAATCGCAGTCACCAAATCAGCGGCCTTTTGACAGCTACGCGCAGTCAAACAGCTGGCCGTGAATATATTCCAGGATTATGTTTTGGCAATGTTTAATTTTTAATAAATGAAAATAAAGCCTGTATACATCAAGAGGCCTATCTGTGTGCAATTTTTTTTATTTACTATGGTACTAACAACAATTATATTCAGTTACTGCAATTCCATCTACAACGGTTTACATAATTGCATGTATTTTATGCGATGTTCAAACACCAAACAATAAATTAAATCATTGTATACATCCAGCAACACATTACGAGGTACAGTTTAATATTATTATATTTACGGTGATGTTATTGTGATAAGACCACATCCCTGATACATATCTGATATCCACGACAATACATTCATTGGTATTCATAATATTACCTCCCATAATTAATATAGTGTATTGATACCCGCAAGTAAAACGGATTTTCATCAAAAAACCCTGGAGAAGGCAAACAACAATAGCGGCCTTTGCATACAGGGACACCCATAATTCCACTTGACGGCCAAAGGATGCGAACTGTGGTCACGATCCTTTAGTGAAAAGGTTGACAAACTGCAATCACGTATGCAGTGTTTCAACATCATTGATAAAAGTGTGCATAGTTACAGCATCCTAAGAAAACGTCTATGACAATTTTAACAATATATCTTCAACGTTTCTGATATATGACGGCGGACGGCGTACGCGGAGTGATGACATTAGCGCAAAGGACTAAAAGCGACAGTGTCCCGCAAGGCTCTCTCCTTTGACCACTGCTTTTTTCATTGTACGTCCAACCTACCGGTGCAATTATTCGAACACATGGACTAGTACTCCACCACTATGCTGATGACTTAAACATCTAATCATAACTCGACTTGAATCTTGCCACTTTAACGGGTGCAGTTCTGCAAATAGAGGGTTGTGTGGATGAAATAAAGATCGGGATGGTTTGGAATAATTTTTGCATGAACGACGACAAGACAATTGACGGATGCAAGCTTTGGTGTTTCTACAGCTACAGCTTCACGAGGTGTTCGACACCTCGGAGTCTTCATCAACAGAACAATAATAGGAGCCAGTCTCCGGTAATGACGACCAAGCAATTTCAGTAGCGTTTGCCTAAAAACAAAATACAAAAATCAGTTCACTCGAACGAACCCAGAAATGAACCTATATTACAGATCTGATTTATATGTATACGTTTTGATTTAGTCAAGTATATGGGTAATTCCGTGTGAACGCAACCAGTAGGTGCAGAGTTCATATTCAAACGTTTTTAATTAATTAGCTTTATGAAAGCTTTTGGTAAGATAGCAAGAATGAACCATTTCAGGTTTCTAGCTTAAATAGTTTTCGTGTTGTAGTAGTTTGATATGTTGAACTTTTGTGATGGCTTCTTAAAATAATATAAAATAACATATGTTGTACTTTTTTACCTGTGTTTTACCGATTTATTGATAGACTATTTCAGCGTTATAACTTAAATATAGTTTTAGTTATGGCATTTTGATACGGCTTTTTAAAATAATTATAAGTATTAAATAATTCACAACGCATACATGCAGCAATTAATTGTAAATATGTATCAAGTTCATAAAACTGTTTTATTCAACAAATTGACTAATGAGAGGATTTCTCAGACCTTCGTAATAAGCACAATTCTAATACCTCAAGACCCAGATATAACATATGAGTGTGTGTGTGTGCGTGTGCGTGTGCGTGTGCGTGTGCGTGGGTTTGGGTGGCTGGGTGGGTGGGTGTTTTAGAAGAAGAAACAATAACATGTCATATTACACTAAAATTACACAATGTTACGCATAAATACCTTTAATATACATCTGCTAACTAATGCATGTGTATTTAGTTTAAAACAAATGCCTTAACACCCTTTCATGAATAGTAAGTCAGATGTTGACACATTTGAGACACACGGAAGAATAAAAATTTTGGTGTGAAGAATACATGGAAAGAAAGTGACAGTCTCTAGACTTCTAGGAAATGACACATTTACAGATCGGTTACAATTCATATAACGTTTCATTTGCCTTTTTGTATTGGAATTTTTTCATTTTTAAGAAATATAATCTGCCATATTTGCGTATGTACTCATTTATAATTAAGACAGGTGCACCGGCCATATTGCTCAGATTTGCACATTGGCAAGCATATATCCCAAATATATACATATGGGTTATGACGTATATGTATTTTGCTCACTGCGAAGGTCTCAAACCCTCTTGTGATAATTGTGTTGAATAAATCATTAGTTTTACCAGTGTGTTACATATTTATCATTACCTGCATTTATGTTTGCATTATTTGGTTTTTATCAGTACATTGTAGAGAACAAGAGTAGTACTAGATGCGTTAACCTGTAAGTAGATAGATCAATGGATGCTGGAGCGGAGCGGTGGAATTCCACTGGTGAAAGGTCAAATGTTAAGGTCAAGGTTCACGTGGCACCCCTAGCGGATAACTGACGAACTGGTGGCGCCCCTCGCGGACAGGACACGAACTAGTACGGTCCAAATTCGTGCGTCTCAAATGGGATAAGGGGTCATGTAGCGGCCCCTAGTGTACACTATGCATATGCATATATATATATATATATATATATATATATATATATATAGTTAAATGCAGATGAGTGAATGAGTGGGTGAGTGAATATTATATTTCAATAAAAAATATATATATCGTAGCGATGACACAAATCATGGATGTGTGGTAATCGTAGCTTCTTGCGGTCGGTGTAGGTAGGGCAGACTCATTATTCAAACCAGCCACACCTACTGACGCCAAAACGTCTCGTATCGAACCTTTTTAGCAGTAGACTACTGTGATAAATTATCTCACGAAACTAATAATAAAATAATAATAATAAAGAAACGTATTTGTCTACGTTATATCTGTAGCAATAAAACCATTCAGAGGAGCGTTACACTTTACAGCAATACACAGATTACTTTAAAGTTAAATAATAGACATGTAGTTGTAAAATAAATTGATCAGTATAAATTGTTCAATATAAATAAATAATATTAGTCTTAATAATATTAAAATACAAATACTGATACATAAGACTTAATTATTTTACAAGTTAAACATAAATAATAAAATAGTAGATAAATAGTAGATATTAAAAATGTTCGGATATTATAAATGTTCTTTTAAAGTGAAAACGCTCTTTTAAATAGAAATGTCTTATGTTGCTTTTTGAACGAACTGAGGCAGTCTGTGCACGTATGGCAAGCGGCAGATTATTCCAGAGGCGTGTGGAGCAGCACTTGAAAATATTTGTTCTCCCTGGTTACACGTAGTCTGCATCATGGAAGAATCTGTAGCAGGTAAGCGTCCGCGGAGCGTAGCATAGGTCGGTTAAGTATGATGCAACTAGGCCGTGAAGGCTCCGAAACGTCAACAGTAGCAGTTTGTACTCGATCCGCTGTTTGATCGGAAGCCAGTGAAGATTGATTAAAACAGCAGTGATGTGGTCGTGTTTCTTCATTATGGTTATGAGACGGGAAGCAACGTTTCGCACTCTTTGGAGTCTAGTGAGAAGATGGACGGAAATGCCGTACAGCAGGCAGTGTCCATTGTCCAGATGTGACGTCATACAGGTACGAACCATACTTTCTGTGGTTTTCCGGTCAAGAAGATTTAGAATTCTTCCAATACAGTGGAAATGGAAATATGCCACTCGACAAATGTGCTGCACGTGGTTGGTCATGCTTAGGGCGTCATCAAAGAAAATGCCAATGTTCTTAGCAACAGTGGAAATAGGCACAACGGTATTACCAAGTCCTATGTCCGGCATAGAATGTTTGTTCTTGATATGTGGCGCGCACATCATAATAAATTCAGTTTTGCAGCATTGAATTTCAGTTTATTCTTCCCCATCCATTCTCGTATTTCTGCGCACATGCTTGAATGCGTTTCACTGCCTGAATTGCATCTTCTTCTGAGAGCGGAATGAACGCGATGTACAGTTGGGTGTCATCAGCATGTAGGTGGACGTTTATCCCGTGTCGACGTGCGATATCACCGAATGGAGCAGTGTAGCAAATAAACATGAGAGGGCCGAGAACGGAACCTTGCGGAACACCGAACAGCACTGCACGTTCCGCTGATAGTGTGCCGTGCATTTGAATAATTTGACTTCGGTTTGACAAAAACGACTCAAACCATGCAAAACATGTTGCAGTTATTCCAAACCGATCTCTGATTATGTGATCGATCGTATCGAATGCTCCCGAAAGATATAGTAGCACTAGTGTGGCAGCCTCGCGTTCGTCTAATATACAAAGAAACAATCATTGCGTACTCTCAGAAATGCTGTCTCCGTGCTGTGTTTTGGACGATAAGCGGATTGCATTTGCTCATATAGGTCGTAGTCTGTCAAATGTTTAGTGACACGGACAGCAACGACCTTTTCTACGATTTTGGACATAACTGGACGATAGTTCTTGACGTCGTTTGCATCAAGCGTTGTTTTATTCAGCAACGGAGATACGAGAGCCTTTTTAAAGGCGGAAGAGAAAACTCCTGTCGCAATCGACACGTTCACTACATCAGCGATGACTGGTGCTAGGCTGGATAAGTTGGCCTTCAGTAGATGAGTAGGAATCGGTTCCAACTTGCACGATTAACATGCACATACTCTGTCATGTCGTGACTATACAAAATGTCACGGAAGGGTTTCACGTGAACGTCAGTGTTAATGTCGAAATGAAAATGAAAATCACCAATAATAACCAGTTCATCAGGCAGTGTCACGTATATATCCAGAATATCAGCGAACTCTGAAGAAATCGACAACCGATGTTTCATTCTCCTTGTTTAGTGGTGGGCGATAAACCACGAGCAGAATCACACATTTTCCGCATAGCGTTAACTTTAAACTAATAGTTTCAAAAGAATTAATGTTGCTGAATGTTTTTTTTTTAAGATTTTGCTTTGACAGATTCCTTATGTAATATTGCAATGCCACCACCGCGACGGCTGCACCTGGGATGATGAATTAAAGAGATCTGGTTACAGGGAGGTCAGAGTCTTTGTTAGTGAGCCAGGTTTCAGTAATTGCAACAACGTCTAGGTGATTTACGTGGATGTGGTCTAAAATTGTTGTTTCGTTGCGAAAAGATCTTGCGTTGGTGACGCTAATGACGCTGTTGAAGTCGGGCAAATTAGCGGATTCTATGTTAGTGTGGCTGGAGTTAGGTTGTTGTGTTGGTGTGAAGATACACTCGCACGTAGGCCGATTACAGTGGAGATAGCTTGTTGATGTTGACGTCCACCTCGGCAGCCACGCTTGGTTGGTCGCCTTACAGCTATGCCAAGTTCAGGTGTGGTGCTCCAAGCACGAGCTAGCAAGCTGGACGAATTGGGATCTGTCGACTGGCCAAGTTGGTATAAACGTCAGGCACTGTATGTGTAGATCGCGGGCTTGGTTAGGCTTGGCCATGCAGTGCGACATTCACGATGCACGACGGTGGACCTGCATGCTGGCCGGTAGTTGATGGTAGTTGTCATCAATTGGCGTCACGGCTGACCGATTAGTGGTTCAGTTCGTTGATAAAATCATTAACATATTACGAAGATGTTGCACTTATATCTCAATTCTTCCGTTGAACACAAACTAGATGTACTCATGGTCACCTCTTCCAAACAATAGTTGTGCCAGATAAGAACTACTTACAGAAAGATCGCAATGTTAGAGAGCTCTGATTCGGGCGCAGCCACATAGGTGCAACCAGCTCAGAACAATAATCAAGTGAAAATGATCCCATCCCCAGTTTGCGTTATCCTTGACACAGCATTTACAACGGTGGTCCGGCCGAGATAGCTTGTAGTTCACCACCTAACCGCTGGGGGCGCTATATGACCCCATTTGCCCCGATTCTAAAAATAAGACTCACGAATATGGACCGTACTAATTCGTGACCTGTCCGCTGGGGGCGCCACGTGACCTTCCACCGGTGGAATTCCACCGATCCGCTCCAACATCTTTTGATCTATGCCTATATACTACCCCTGTAAAGTAACAAAATAAGTTTATATAGTTTACATGAATAACTGCAAGTAGATTAAATAGTGTTTAAGCTATAGCAGTTTTACATTTTGGAATTAGACTTCTTCAACGACTTCTTAAAATGACTAAAATTATCCACATTTCACCTGCCAATATATTTTATTATATTTAGCCTGTGTCAATAATTATTTGTTATTGTTTCTATATAATTATGTAGATCAGATCAATATATTTAGAATATAAATACAGTTTATGATCAACATACAACAAGCTAATAAACTTAACTTCAAAAATCACTCGCGAGAAAATATTTAGAGAAAATACAAATATTTCAAAAACGAATTGTATATATTCGGTATATATATAATACCGAAAATATACAATATATATATATATATACTGGTGTGCACATTTGTATATATGTTTTTATGTATGTATATATATATATGTATATATATATATATATATATATATACAAATGAGCAAAACAGTGCAATAATTAAATATAGTAAAGCTTTATTCGCCATTGCCAAGATGCAATATACATTTCACGTCAAATAGGAATGTGTTCTGGTTTTTTTAAACCTATGCTACATTAAAAATAACCCTCATTGGCAACATCTGACGTCTAGAGTAATTCATTACCAGACACTAGTTCATATAATTTTATATAAAAAGGCAGTATGTTGATGGTAGTGGTGGCGGTGCACCGAAACGCCTGCAACTGCTGATATTGTTATGCAATCTGGGTCGTGACGCACGCTCGATATATGGCATGTGTAGAAGAGTTCTGTCACCAATGTAACTTACCGTTGCCTTCGTCCTACCTCAGCCACATTCCCATTCGTGCGGTGCAGGCGGACCTGGGAACTACTGTCGTACCCCATATGGATCTGGTGTTTATTGCAAACTGAGAGACAGGCCATGGTGTTACACAACAGATCCCAAGAAGCGATGGGAGTACTGCAGTGATATTCCAAAATGTATTTGTAAGTTGTCGTTCTTATTATGACATACAATTCAACATATAATTTACATACATTTGGTCAGAGCTAGCAAGTACACGCAGGCCCACATGCACGCACACACGACACATCGAAATATATCGTATATCGTTATAATGCATGCAAATCTTATACTTCTTGTACTGTGTGACTCTTATACTTTATGTAACTTGAGACTCCATTAATCAGGCAGCCTGTTTTTGGGCCGTAGTTCCTCGCCCTCCTTATTCAGCTGCATGAACCTTTACGAGAACGAACACTTGACAGCAAAACAAACAGAACTCGAGAAAGCTGCCACGGTACTAAGAAAACAAGGCCAAACCCAGGCCACGTGCCCGATAATTGCCAGTATCTTTGTGAAATCGAACGGTCCTACGCTTAGTGCCAAACTTTTATTACAGCTGAGGTGTTTGGACTTAATTAATTTTGTCGTATTAGCATAACTATGTATGTCCTATGTACAGACGAAATGCATGTAAACTGACACTGGTTGTTGACTGTATAGCATTACGTGTGTTGTTTATGCATTAATTTATTTAAAAAATAAATTGAAAATTGCCTCCATATGCATGACAATCTTGTTATGAAAGTGGGTACATGTTTTGTAAATAGATAACCTCACCGTCAAACACGTAAAACACCTTACCTGGTTTCTTTTGTTTGACAGTTACTGGACGATAGAGAAAGTAAAAAAAAAAAGTTTTCGTCCAAGGTACAATTACGTTAGTCACAAAAATATTATACTCATCATAGTTTGCTAAAACCATATGCACAATAATACTATTCACACACAACTAAGAATGCAAAACTGCTTCTTACCTTTTTCATCAAAGGTAAACATATCCATTAAGATGAAATTATATTGTGATGGTTATGTGAATTACGTAAGATGTGACATGATTGCATTGCAACGATTACGAGCTTTTTCAAAATATGTAACTTTGGTAATATGTGTCACACATACTTCACTCAGGAAGAAGAATCAGAATCGAATCTTTCTCATTGTTGCCAAAAAGCCAGTACTCAAATTGTAAGAAAAAATGCTACTTAAAACCAAAAATGGGTAGGCAATTTATTTGCAGAGCTTCTTACCTGCCTACCTTTCGTAATTTGCTTCAAGCGGATTAATTTAAGATACATAGATCAACGCCAAATCTATCATGTGTACGCATTAAGAATGATCTACGATGACTTTTATTTGCTTATTGAACAATGAAATGTCTGTGTCAAAGCATGTAACGATGAATATATCAGTTGCAATAATAGTGGCTGGCATGTTTCAGTATTAATAGTTTACACAAGTTCGTAGAATCTACGCTGTTTGTAATTATAAGTATTTACATTGGTTTGTTCTAACAGCTCCCTGCAACCCAGATCCATGCAAACATGGCGGACACTGCCGCGTGCTAGGACCTGGCACCGGAACCAGTTACCATTGTGCTTGCATAAACGGCTACTCTGGAAAAAACTGCGACCAAACGGGTGTCGCTACATTCTGCTATCCAAATCCGTGCAAAAATGGTGGCGCTTGTATCAACATTTATGATAAATATCCAGAGTGCATGTGCCGTGGGGGATACAAAGGGAAGTACTGCAAGATAACGCCCAGTAATTGCATCCCAAATCCATGCAAACACGGTGGTATATGCATGGGATCGGGTAGCGGCCAATGCATTTGCGAAAATGGTTACACCGGAAGGTACTGCACTAGACAGATTAAGGGCTGCCACCCAAATCCTTGTAAACATGGTGGATATTGTTCTGTTTTCTTTAATGACGATGATCCCGCCCAATGCTTCTGCAAAACCGGTTACTCTGGACGGCATTGTGAAATACCGCCTCCTGAATGCACCCCAAATCCATGCAGAAATGGCGGGACTTGCATTATCTTTCGCGAGAGTCGTCTGTACTGGTGCGCTTGCCCTACTGGCTTTCACGGCTACGACTGCGAAAACTAACAATCAAAATAACTGATGTGGTATTCAGTGTTGCCATGAGGCTTTGATTATTGTTGATTAAACAATAATATTATCATCACATGTGTGTCTGTATGTAGTATTGTATAGTGTAATATCAGTGGATATTGTTATATTGTTTGATCACCGATAGATACATTTTGTGAAAACTTAGAACATAACTCAAGTGATGTTAAATCTATAAAAACAATATTCGTGTGTGGTGACTTTAACATAGATTTATTAAAACATGAGACCCATAATAATACTATACAGTTTCTAGACACAATGTATAGTTTAGGTCTTTATCCGCTAATTGATAAGCCAACCAGGATCACAGATAACTCAATTACACTAATAGATAACATATTCACCAATGAATTACGCTTCAACCTAACTAGTGGTATCATGTTCAATGACATTAGTGATCATTTACAAAATGTTGCACTCTGTAAGTATAACAAACAGGTATAATGTAAAAGAATTTCAATTTATCAGAAAGATGAATGAGGATACAATGGCATCATTTACAAATGAACAGAGTCAACAAACCTGGGAAAATGTCCTAAAAACTGATGATGTTAATCAAGCATATGACACTTTTCTACACATATTTATGGATATATTTAACAAACACTGTCCAGTGGAAAAAAGTTCCCCAAAAAAGCTTTGAGAAAAACAAAACCTGGTTCACCAACGGTTTAAAACGTGCTTGTACAAAGAAAATAGGTTATATAAAGCATTCATTGTACTGAGATCTGCTGAAGCAGAACAAAAGTACAAACGTACAAATATAAATTAAAATCTATATTAAGGATTACAGAAAAAAACATTATAGCTCGTTGTTAGAAAAATAAAAGCAAAAATATTAAAGAGACCTGGAAAATACTAAATGAAGTAACTAATAAACGCAAAAATAAGCCAACATATCCAGAATACTTTATACAAAACAACAAGAGAATTTCAAAGAAAGATGATATTGCTAATGGATTTAATAACTTCTTTACAAATGTTGGTGCCAACTTAGCAAACAATATCCCCTTACCTAAAGATGATAAAACTATTTATGATTACTTAGAAGAAAACATTGAACATACTATGTTTCTAGATCCTGTTGATGACCTAGAAATTATTAGAACTGTTCAAAATTGTAAAAATTAAATATTAACTGATTTCAGTGACATTAGCATGAACCTGCTTAAGAAAGTAATTTCCAAAATAGTTAAGCTCATATATGTAATGTTTCATTTCAAACAGGTGTTTTTCCAAACAAAATGAAAATAGCTAAAGTTATTCCACCATATAACTCTGAAGACAAAAAACCGTTTTTACAAATTACAGGCCAATATTCTCAAACATTCTGGAGAAACTATATAATAACAGATTGGACATGTTCCTTAATAAATGTAACATATTCAGTCCAAGTCAATATGGGTTTAGATCTAGCATGTCAACAACTGAGGCTCTTTTAGATTTAGTAGAAGAAATTACAACTTTATTAGAAAAAATAGGTACACTGTTGGAGTATTTATTGACCTAAAAAAAGGTAATCGCAGAATAACTGCACATATTTGTGTTAGAATAAATAAGGAGAAAATCAATAGAGTAAATTCCACAACTGTTTTAGGTGTAATCATTTATTGCAAATTAAACTGGAAAAGTCACATTTTATCAGCAAGATCTAAACTGTCAAAATGTTGTGCTATTATGTATAGATCCAGTTCCTTGATTAACAAACATGGTACACTGTATGCATATGTTGTACTATTCTCTTTTCATGCCTTATAGTATGTATTGTGCTGAAGTATGGGGTAACACATACGCTACAGATATTCATTGTTTAGTTTTATTACAGAAAAGGGTTATAAGATTAATTTGTGGTGCCAAAAGACTTGACTCTTTCACAATGTACATATTCTTAAATTACCACAGATCTTGTAAAGCTAAAAAATGCAATAATTATGTTTAAGGCATATCGTTACATATTACCAATGAATGTACATTTTTTTTTCAAAATACATGAATCACGATATTCATCCAGGCATAAATGTAAGTTCAAGCAAATCTATGTACATACTAACTTAAAAAGTGTATTTCTGTTACTGGAGTTAAACTTTGGAACTCGTTCGAACATTCACTGATTAGTTGTACAAATGTTCATCATTTCAAGAAGTGTTATACAGATAGACTTGAATAGTTATGTGTTAACAAAATTAAACATTCAGTTTGTTTATTGTTATAAACGTGTTTTTTTCTTCAATAAATGTCACAATGTCTTTTTTTAATGTTGTATGGTTACACACATAAATAGTGTTGTCGCACCTTCTATTGCATTGTTCAGATGTTTTATGTATGAAATTGTAAGGGTAAACAAGATAAGTATTGTACTTTTACCCTTTTTTCAACAATTTGTATTGTATGCACTGTATTTATAATGTTGTAGTAGTAGTTGTTGTTGTTTAAATAAATTTCAATTCAATTCAATTGTCACATCCTGTTTATTTCAGTACAGTCACTTTCGATACATCGACCGGTATTATATATTGATGCGTAGCGGCCTGTCAGTCTATTCCGTCAACTGACATGTAATCAAAGTTCAGCAGTCACAACCAAAAACACAACGGAAGTCGTGTAGCCCATGAAAACAGACCTTGTGTGATTGATACCTCATACCGACTGATATTTCATGTAAATCGTTCTGGTAATGTATTACCATCGGCCACAATATTTTTGGTTTGTTTTGTAATAGCATAATCACTATACATTAAATAAACGTAAACGAATACATCTACGATATATGCAACAGTATGGTTATATCTGTTCGCCCGCCCGCCCGCCAGCCAGCCAGCCAGCCAGCCAGCCTGCCTGCTCACATTTCGTTGCGTTGACGTTTGCCGTTTCACACAAATTAAAGTAGCTGGGCACCGATGTTCTTTATCGACTGATGTAGTTTGTTTCTCGCTGATACTACATCTTTAAAGTATTAGGACCTATACAACGAGTATCATGCGGATACCAACAGGGTATCCTTGAGAAATCTGAGATACCCAAAGGTGACTCCAAGATAGTAGCTGGTACCTATCAAAATATGTTTTATTCGGTGGCTCGCTACATTTATTATGAGCAATCCACTTTTGATTTTTATTTGAGTTCAAGAACAGAGGTCATTTATTCTTATACATCTTTAAAAAGAAAATATTACTAAACAGTTGTATTTAATGTTGACGTTCATTCGACTTTCACTTTGGCCTTAAACTCCTGGCTCTCAAAAGTTGTATATGTTCATTAGGTATATGTGTGTAAAGTATGTTTTGGAACTTTTGTGATGCTGTGAAAAAACTATGATGGTATTTATGTATTTTCTCATTTGGGGGCTAATTTGAATTTTCGCAAATGAATAACACATTCTATGAAAATAGTTGAGTTAATAAAATGAGCCTGTGAACACTTGTACAAATTATATTTAAGTATGATTATATTGGACAAAGCGGTTATAACTTAATTTGTCTTTGACCTTGACTTGATCTATAAAATCTGGCAACCTCCTTTAAAACGTTTGGTACTTTGGTCCAGCGAGTCACAATTTCACTAAAATGTGGAATTAAGCGACTCCACTACTAAAGCTTGCGTTACCTCAGTCACTATCTGCCAGGACGATTTGATGATGGTGGAATATCTAGCAAAGTCGTCGCTTTTGATGATCAGTGGAAAAATCTAAGTTCATGCAATGCTCAAAATGAAATATTGGGTTGCATTCCAGTTACTGTGCACACCTGATGTTGGCTATGAACGTTTGAAGCATTCATCTTTAGACTTCCATCAGTGTTCATTCGAATTATGTTATCGCGAGATGGCGCTGCGGTGTTGAGAAATTGTGAGAAAAAAACATCGCGACTTCTTGTCACGTAATTAACACTTGTATAGATGTATAGTCGTTTGTTCTTCATTCAGTACGGAGTTTAAAAATAAAGGAATAGTGTATTAAGTAATAGTAATACAACACCGCATGTTGTGCCCATTAATTGGAAAGAAGAGTAGCAAAATGTAAAGACAGAATCAGGTGACGTGAGAAGAGATGACGGAGTCGAAGTGACAGGAGCTAAACATCAGCAGGGAAACTTGATGGGGATAAAGTAATAGTCTGGTTTGTTTGAGACACATTTTTGGCCGGATCCTTACTTGCCGAATAAAAGCATGACAATTGGACCACTTACGTACAATTTCACGGCGAATCAGACTGGAGGGTATTCACGTTAGATGTTGGGTCAATGTTTACTGAACGTAACAAAATAGTTTTCTTCAATACCATGTCTGTTTTGTAAATATAAACAAATCGATATGTAATTTATGTAAGCATGCATAGTTAAGATTGTTTCATGTTTTGCATAAATTATGCAAATTAGAAAGACAATATGGCCGCCATCATAATAACAAGTAGGTATTTTGTTCACATAATTAACCATGTTGAACACTTGTATTTCTGAAACCATTAAACACATTATTTTCATTCATGCTATAGATATACTCGTCAGTCACCGTGATGCAGAATTTAGTGTAGTTATATCCAGTAGTTTTTTTTCCGGAGCGCGATAACTTTATGTACTCACAGTAAAAACGGGACACTGAAAAAATACGAAACGAGATTATTTTACTACAAAACAACTTACATTATATATTAGAAGCAGCCTCTTACTTATGCAATGCCTTTATGTGATGTCATGTCATCATGGACGCCATTATTATGCTTTTATTCATTGTCAATCTATTTTAAGCGGGGCCTAAGCTAAATTTATTTTCAATAGGCTCCCTGGCGTTGCCGGCCCGAATACGGAATGACCAATGACAGCATATTTGAGGGGCGTGGAACCCCCGATAGTAGCCCCCAATGTGTGCCGAAAAGTTCATTTATTTATGTTAAAAGCACCTTGGCTAATAACAGTTTCAAAGGTTTCCTGTGCAGCTGGAGAACATGCAGCGTCGACGATGTTCACACAATGTGATTGAATAATACCCAAGCGAATCGTCGATTCGCAGCAATGCCCGTTGATCAGGTGCAGAAAGAGGCATTGAAGGTGTAAAGGGGAAAGGAGGCCGAATTGGTCTCACTGAAGATACAGCAGATGGCTCTTCGCGTGACCAGAGTTGGCTCGATTCCTGCACAAATTTGATACGTATATCATCCGCAGCACAAACATCAACTAGTGAGAGGCACCACGAAGAAACACAGGCTACTCAGAGAAAGTTCCATTCCGAAATGATTGCACTCAGCGATGTAATTCGGCAACACGGAAATCCCTTCGAACTGGAGTGTAGCAGTTGGATATTGTGTGGAATAACAATGTTGATATCAGCTTGAAATGAGCATCCAGGGAGAACCGCGGACACAGTGTAAGAATGCTAGTTACAAGACAAGCCAGGGTCACGAAGAAATGGAAGATATGTTCAGGTTTATTGATGAAGCAATCGAAATGCAGCAATGGCCAAAAGACAAGGTGGTGTGCAACAATGAAAATGGGTGCTCGTGGGACAGTCATCAATAACATTTGTTCCGGTGAGGGCAGCCGCGGCTGTGGCATACCACTCATTAAGCGCTTTTTCAACAAACGGCTAAGATAGTTGTGGTGCGCACTGCAGGCACTGATGTTATTGTCATCTTCTACAATTTGACAACGACCATAGGTAACTTTTAAATGTGTGTGATATTCGGAATAGGGTGACACTTCAGACATATAGACGTCAACATCGTTTATGGCTGCCTTGGAGAGCGGGAGGCTAAGGGAGTCTTGATGTGCCATGTCATGACGGGCTGTGGCGTAGTTTCAGCGTTGCATGGCGTGGGGAAACGGTCGGCTTGGAAGGCTTGATATGAAGTTCCTGGTGAGACAAAGGCATGTACAACCATAGCGAGGTCACCGTTTGCCTAGTTAGACGTGGCTAGTTAATAATTTAAGTTGCTCAAGGCGCCCGTGATCATAATGTATTACAAGTCAAGTGCAGCAACGTCTGTTAACGAGAATAGACGAGACCTTTTCACGAAGACAAACTGCAGCTTCGATCGTCCGATAGCAACCGAATATGTATTGCCACAACACATGACGCGCAGCATATATCAGGCGAGCATATTTGAGTTGTGTGGGCTCGACCCGAAGTGCCATCTCCAAAGGACTTTGTGTGGAAGTTCGGGGATGGGAAATTGTGTCCACTTTGGTCAGTGCTCCTTGAAGCTAGCAAGGCGTGATGGGAGCTTTTGCGTTGTCGATGTAAATGCGGAAAGCCTTGTGCAGCTCGCTGCACATGCCCTAAAATTAATATGTCGGGCACGGACCTTTGCATGTGTTCCTGTATGGAGAAATGACAAGGGATTAACTGATATGCTTTGCATAAACGTTTGCACTTGTTCCTGACTCGAAATCTGACTAGTAGTTATCGGACCTCTGCACATGTTCATGTGTCGATAAGTGACAGATAATTAGCTGATGCCGTGCACGGTTCTTTGCACGTGTTCCCTTATGAGAAGAAACGACTGATAAGCTGATCTGTCGTGCAAGAATGCTGTACAATTTCCTTATTATTGCTGGCTTGAGCAAGGGTGGCGTGAAAGTTTACATAAATGGTCCTATTTTCATGCTTTTATCCAGCAAGTAACGATAATCTCCTTAAAGGATACCCCAGTCAGTGAGAGCCTTCACAGTATTAACTTACATATGTATACTATATTGGTTGTGCGTAGCAATTGTGCACAAAGAGCGTTAATAAACAATTAGTTATAGTGTAATGGTATCAAAAGCATGCTATCTTAGATTCAGGGCGCTGCCATCTTGAGACTTATGTGCCAGTGACGTAAGCCAAATCGTTACGTCCCTGGCGCGTTGTTGAAAAAGGCAAGGATTGGCGGAATCTTCGCTAATAATTGTGATAGTGACGTAAGCAATCCGCGACATACTGGATACATCAAATACCATTTTACAGACATAAGATATTCGAACGTGCATGCGCCAGTGACGTAAGCGGTTTACGTCACTGGCGCATAAGTCTCAAGATGGCACCACCCTGAATCCAACATGGAATGTTTCTAGTACAATTTAACGATGTTTGTGCACCTTTACTATGCACAACCAGTTTTATTATACAGATATACAGTAAATGCTGTGAATCTCTCACAAACTGGGGTATGCCTTTAACATACCAGACTAACAGGAAGGATGAAAAATGGAAAGTAGATAACAGGGAAATGATAGAACAAAAACAAATAAGAGGAATAATGCATTCGTGAACATTTTCATAAAGTTGGCAATATATTATTCAAAACAAATTCCATAATTACACAACTAGCCATGTTCTTCTTACTTCTACGTGACCATTGACCATTCAGTTCCTGAAGAAGGCCGCCAATGGTGGTCGAAACGTAGAAGTAAGTAGAACATTGCTAGTTATGTAATTATGAAATTTGTTTGGAAGAAGGAATAATGCAGAAGAAAAGTCACAAGAGAAACAACATCGTGAAAATCGGGAGCAAACGAAGGTATGACCCTGAGGCAGTGATATATGGTGACATACACACATACGTACATACATACACATACATATATTCAGTCACAGAACATACATATATACACATACATGAATGCATTGTTTCATTTATATATATATATGATCCATCCGTATTTCACTAAAAGGGACGCTTAGTATTTTTCACAAGACATTACAATATCAATACATTATTTATTTAAAATAAACTATATTATATAATATAATGTTTTATGTGATACAATATATTATATGTATTATATTTATATATATATATATATATATATTACTATTATATAATATATAATACAATATAGCATATGTATTATATTAATAATGTTATGCATATCAAAATAATGTTTATGCAATGTGATGCGACACTAGTCCGTGAGCGGTGCGTCGTAGCCCGTGAACTCTGCGTACTCAAAATGAGGCACGGTGTCTGTGCTGGAATTGGTTATATCGCGTGTCGTGTTTACAATTTGCAGCACAAAGAAAACATTGATTTCACTGCGATTGCAGGGTTAGTGCGTTCAGATTTGTTCCATTCTGTTTAGACTTACTGTTTACAGTCGAGTGGAGTTTCTGTTTGTTGCGCACGTGTTTTATTTTCCTTATCTGCCAGATTTGTTTCGACCGACCCGACCTTTGCCTTTAGAGCTGATCTGGATGTCTTCGCCCAGTATTCCACAGTTTGTGTACCCCTGGGACAGGGCCTTAACTTCGACGGCTTAAATTATTAATCGAGCTTCCTCTAGTCCGAGAGCTTGTTCCCATAGTGGTAATCGTGGATACTGGCGTAAACGAGTTGTCTTGTCCCGTTGTTGACCGTATCGACTTGCCTCGGCGTCGGTTTCCTGGGCGAGCCGACGAGTTGTGAATGTGTTAACCAGGGACCGTCTAATCACGTGACTCGATGTGTCCAGTTCGTTGCAGTTTGTTTACTGCATGATCCCAATTCTGCTACGAAACACATCGAGCTTCAGCTTTGTCATGATGCCAATGCTGATATGGATGACATCTCAGAAATCAAACAATCCTGCATGCAGTTGTAACTTTCACAATTGTAGGTTGTTTTTGTCGTAAAGAAACACAATTTTAAGAAAACAGTTGTTGCAATGTTTGAGTACTCCACGTGTTTTTCTGACAGTTTTGGTGTAATTTGCTCGGCAACCAAACCACGTGATTGATCAATCACTTGATATGAAGCAGTTAGCTCAGCACGTTTCTCACCGTGTGCGCTGATGCGCGACATGAGCTATGTTTTGCCTGTTTGCTGAGCTGAGAGCTTTCGTGAGCGCCGTGCTTTAGTTAATACTGGGGACATCGGCTGACAGCGAGCAATATTTCGTTAGGTTCGCCGTTCACATTAACGCGGTCGGTAAAATCCGGCGTATACGAGAGCTATCAGCTGAGGTAACTGCCACGCGTGCCTGTTTGCTGAGCTATCGTGTGCGCTGCGCCTTTCGCGAGCAAAGTGCCACGCGAGGAGGTGAGCAAAATATATATTTTCCGTCTCGGGACGCGAAAGTCTCACCGTATGCGCTGAACGTGATCTATGTGCTCAGCGGCAAAAATAAAGTGGCCAATGAAAATGCGTATCTTTTACGGCATTTCAGAAATGTGACTCGGTGTGTCAAGTATATTGCAGCTTGCTTACTTCGTGATCCAAATTTTGCGGCGAACTATATCAAGATTTGGCTTCGGCTTTGCCATGCTGACAATGCTGATAACGGTTATATATTTGAACCACATTATAAATGTAGCGCGACACTGATACAACAAACAATCCTGCACGCTGGTGTAACTTTCACAATGGTGAGTTGTTTTTGTCGTAAAGAAACGTAATATTTTATTCGAAAAAACACCTTGATATTCACAAAGAGGATGTTACACTTTATGAAATAACCAGCATTCGATGTCCGATTACTAAAGAATTTCAGGGTATATGCATTTTTTACTTAAAAAATAAGTGTATTACCCCTCGGCATAAATTCATGGGAACAGCAAGGAAAACATTTAAATTGTTCATGTCCTGATCAACTTTATAGATTTCCGTTTGCATGTAAGTAAAATATTTTTTGATGTGATGATATAGCCACCATTCCTGACTATACAGTTAACAATAAACAATAAATTAATAGTTTTGTAATTATTTCAAAATTAAAAATGTCAGTTGGTGTGTGTGTGTGTGTGTGTGTGTGTGTGTGTGTGTGTGTGTGTGTGTGTGTGTGTGTGTGTGTGTGTGTGTGTGTGTGTTTCCCGTGTTTGTGTGTGTGTTTGTCCGTGTTTGTGTGTGTGTGTGTGTTTGTGTGTTTGTGTGTTTGTGTGTGTTGTGTGTGTGTGTGTGTGTGTGTGTGTGTGTGTGTAGGTGTAGGTGTAAGTGTAAGTGTATGTGTGGAACTGCGAGGCGACTTACAGGCTGTATTGGGGAAGTCAGACGATGGATGGCGTTGCACATGTTTGAAAAAACTAAGATGATGACCTTTACATCAAAACATCATATCAAGACGTACGTAGGTTGCTCATTGACGATAGGAGATGATGCGGATTCACCATCAGACCGCGTAAGGAATCTAGGAGTTCACATGGACAACCATCTGTCGATGATCATATGACTGCTGTGTGTGCCGCATGTAACTACCATCTTTACGGACTGTCATCAATACGGTAATACCTAACAACCGAAGCCGCGAAAAGTGCAGTTAACGCTCTCGTCACCTTTCTCCTGGAATACTGCAACTCGCTGTTACATAACATACCGCTATCACACACAGCTCGGTTACAGCGTGTCCAGAACAATGCAGCCAGGCTAATCACACGCACAAGTACACACGACCACATCACACCATTGTTGAAGGAACTGCATTGCTGCTAGTTGAGAGCCGAATCGCCTTCAAAATGTTGGTAATGACTTTTAAATGCATCAATGGTTTGGCGCCGTCTTATCTTGCAGAAGTTGTTCAACAACAGTTAGCTGCGCTAGAATTATGCGCCAACACTGCACCAAGGCATAACAAAGAAGTGTATAGGCGATTCAGCATTTGGCGTAGCAGCACCTCGACTATGGAATGAATTACCTGTGAACATTCATGCATCTGGAACATTATCTATGTTTAGAAAGTATTTGAAGACATCTTTGTATTAGACATTTCAATTAATTCAAATTGTTTTGAAATGACGGACACTGCTTTATAATTATTATGTAGTGTTATACGCGGTTTTAGATTAATGTAATGCATAGATAATTTACATACACATATTTAGTAAAGGTTTTAATTTTATATTAATTTGTATAATTTACATAAACATGTTTAGTACTATACATCTTTAAAACAGTATTTAATTTATTTTAAATTCATTGATATAATTTACATACAAAGGTTTACTAGTGTACCAAAATTGTATTTTGATTTATATTAATTTATTAATACATCTGTTATACACATTTATAATATTATTTTTCTATAGCGCTAATGCCCGCATGGCGGATCGATGCGCTGTACAAAAAAATATAACAGATGTATTAATAAATTAATATAAATCAAAATACAATTGTGTATGTGTGTGTGTGTGTGTGTGTGTGTGTGTGTGTGTGTGTGTGTGTGTGTGTGTGTGTGTGTGTGTGTGTGTGTGTGTGTGTGTGTGTGTGTGTGTGTGTGTGTGTGTGTGTGTGTGTGTGTGTGTGTGTGTGTGTGTGTGTGTGTGTGTGTGTGTGTGTGTGTGTGTGTGTGTGTGTGTGTGTGTGTGTGTGTGTGTGTGTGTGTGTGTGTGTGTGTGTGTGTGTGTGTGTGTGTGTGTGTGTGTGTGTGTGTGTGTGTGTGTGTGTGTGTGTGTGTTGTGTGTGTGTGTGTGTGTGTGTGTGTGTGTGTGTGTGTGTGTGTGTGTGTGTGTGTGTGTGTGTGTGTGTGCGGCTATGGTGGTGTAATTGATATAATTACATCAATGGCTGATGCGTAATGGAAGTGTTTTCACTTGTGTCAAATCAACTCTGTTCCTAAGTTTAGCCTAAGGGCCAAGACCTGCAAATTCACTTACTGGTACCAGGTGTGGTGGCATTGTGTAGTTATGATGTTTGAAACAATCCACTTCTCAGGCACATATGTTGTATGATGACGGGTCAACTAACTGGTTTAGCGGCCAACTTTAAAATGGCTGCCAAATCCTAGTTCCAGTATTTTTTTAAACTGCGTCACGTCGAGCAATAATTAATGTATGCAGATATTATGTGTATGGGACAAGGATTGTTTTGCTTTTCCAGCTTCCAGATCCGCCATGTTTAGAGATGGCGGTCGACAATATCTTGACAAATATGTAACATACTAAACATTTCACTTGCGATCTTTGCAAATGAGAACACAATACTAAAATCGATATACTAAAGAAATATAATATTGTGCACCTTGTGTCCGGCTTAGATATATGTAAGTGATATATAGAAATGGAAGTAGTGAGATGGGTATTGATAATTGTGAAATTATCATTATAAGCTTTGTTATCACACAGATGTTTCTGCATTTTATAACATGTTTGTATATTTTATAACATATAGCTTTGTTTGGAAAATGTATGTTGAGTAAAACGCCTAGGTTTAACATCAAAACCATGTAAAGCACAACTTTCCATACTTACTGTTAAACATGCACATTAACGCTCTTGTCAGAAGAAAGCGAGATATGACAGCACTTGAAAAGAAAATAACATATTCACCTAAACAAATTCCATACGAATTGGTCCCTATACTTTATATATTCCATCCTGTGGTGACGGCTATATCCATCAGAATACACTATCCTTTACTATTTTGAATATTTAAGCAATGTGTTTAAATAAAGTAAAGGTATGTAATGTATTGGTATTGTAAGGTCTTGTGAAAAATATCAAGATCCCATTTAGTGAAATACGGAAGGATCCTAGAGTATACGGGTCATATACCGTTATAATAAGTAATTAGTGTAATGACGATCGGTTGAGATATCCTATATACTGCCGTACCTCTTTGAATAACGTTTGTGGCTTCGTACATAGAGAATAGGTAATTACTCTTTTATAGCCATATAATCAGAGATGTCAAAGTCATAAAGACATGTTACACATATTTTCAATAAGTCATAAGACTTGTCACTCACTATAGCCGCTTGAATAACATCAAATACATAATAATTATTATTATGAACAATGCATGTTCATTGCTGCTTTTCTGTTTCGGTGTCGTGGTCCCAGTTTCGGCCGGGCCCGGTTTGGCACGAATCTGCCGAATCTGGGATTGCAACGGTAGCGGGCCAGGATTTTCCGTTGTTACTAATACAATGTCCGGGAATTAATTCTCTGTTGTTGCTATCAAAGTTTTTTTTTTAATTAACTATTTCAATACGATTGTTATTCGCAAGTTTTTAAGAAAATGCATGCGCTATATGCGTTTTGATGAAATTCGCCCCGGGCGTGACGTATGTCACCAACGCTTGCGCGCGCATGCGAAGTATGCATTTAGCCGAATCTGGGACGGCTGAATTTGGGACCACCACATCGACAGCCGAGTGTGGCTTCTAGCGACAGGATTACGGAGGAAAACGAGCGACTCACATTGACGGGGGTCGTAGCGAAAACATTAAAAAGACTGGGTTGTTTTATGCAGCGTCAGGTTGTAGGAACAACTAGGTGTCCATTTATTTCGATTCCCAACAAAACAGGTACGACAGTTAAATGATATCAGAAGTACATTCCTTCAATATATTAAAAATATATTAAAATAAATCGAGAAAACGTTGAGAGAGAAAGAGAGAGGGAGAGAAAGGGGGAGGGAGGAGGGAGGGAGGGAGGGAAGGAGGAAGGAGGGAAGGAGGGAAGGAGGGAAGGAGGGAGGGAGGGAGGGAGGGAGGGAGGGGGAGGGAGGGAGGGAGGGAGGGAGGAGGGGGGGAGGGAGGAGGGAGGGAGGGAGGGAGGGAGGGAGGGAGAGTAATAATAACAATGTTCATCCATCGTGGCGAAGATGACCATAATGCCATGAAATACTGTCTCAGTTCTTGGCGTATATTTAATAAACAGAATGGTATCGCACTGGTTCACGTGACACGCGAACAATTCATATAGCATAGGTAGGACACACGGATTTTTATTTAGTGCATCCTTAACGCGATCAGGTATATATTTTCGTAAGTACGTGACACGCGAACAATTCATATAAAATAGGTAGGACCCACGAATTTATATTTAGTACCTTAATGACAACAACTGTTTTCATAACTTGTTTGACATATAACGGCATAATAATGTTTTTGATACAATTGCAAAAATAACGAGTTATGCACCGAATTTTTGCCCACGGCATATTAAATGGCGTGACCTTTGAAACTGCACTCTAGTCTGGACTCTGATCTAGGCCTGAGTGCATTGTCGATATGTCAACGACAGACGTCATTGTGACGTATGTGCCACAAATGCACGTATCACGTGTCATTGCTACCTGTGTCGTTAATCAGATTGTAGTCTTTATTACAGTACTTCACATGTAGAGGAAACATATTTTACAAGCTGCGAGTAACGATAAAGAAACTAAACATGCTCTTCCTAGTTATCCATTTGTATTAAAAAACACATTTGATGTGCACATTGTTTTCCACTTACACACTATTATACTAAAGTGATTCCTGTCGCTTCACATACACACCAAATACAATGTAAACACACACACACACACACACACACACACACACACACACACACACACACACACACACACACACACACACACACACACACACACACACACACACACACACACACACACACACACACACACGGTGGGAGGGAGGGAGGGAGGGAGGAGGAGGGGACGGAAGGAGAGAGAGAGAGAGAGAAAGAGGGAGTGAGAGATAGGGAGAGAGAGCGTAATAATAATGTTCGTCCATCGTGGCTGAGCTGATCATAATGTCATGAAATACTATCTCAGAAATGAGTCCTGGAATGACTAATTAAAGGGGAACTGAAACACAGCTGTAACATTCCATATACCTAAATGTATACTATATAAGTATACATTAATGGTGAAAGAAGCATATTCACTTATCAGACAAACTGGGAAAAAAATATTTTCAGTGCCTAAATCGTCGTCATAGAACACTGCGTATCGCCATCTTTATTCCAAGCCGAGTGGTTTTATTACCTCCTATCTAGCCCATGTAAAATTTTGGTTTCTTTCGGTTTTCTTCGTTATTAGACATTTCTGCGCAAAAACAAAGATATGGTACCTTATTATACACGAAAGGGGTCCTATGTGTCAACAAATAATATTTATTTGCATTCGTAATAAAAAGGTGAAATTATATTATTACGATTTTTAACCAATGAAAAAATTCGAAACGTGACACTTCCCGAGAGCAGATTTTGACAGGCTTCAAGGGGCGGGCCTACCGAAAGGAAGGTCAGTCCGGACTATTTTTCTGTTGTTTACAAATGTCGGAAGTGTTTTACGTTAGCGAGGAGCTACGCTATTTGCTAGTGGTCTTGGATAAATCACAGTAGAAAATGGATCCGACAGAGGAAGCATTTGTAGCACAAGTGAGAGAAGCATCTATAGCACAAGTGACACACTTAAAGCCATTAATTCTTGCTTAACCCAGCGTGCGAGCCGAGGTGCGAGGCGTCAAATAAACCCCGCCGAGAGTCGACGAGAAAAGATCGCAATTTGTATGGAATCGAGGATGTTTGATTTTGGGAACAATGTGAATGTGGCATGGTGTTTGTGTGGATACTGCGTCCCAATGTCGACGCACATCGAATTTGTATGTTGTCTGGAGAAAGCTGGGTTGCTCGACCGTGTTGACAGATGCCTGCATGAGCTATGTCAATGACTGACGAAGACATCTGTCAATGACAATGTTGGGAATATCGGTCTGTTGTCTATGTGCGATTTGCGTGCAGACTCGTTCGTTCGACCAAAGTAGGTAGTAGGTAAGTAATATGTAGTTCAACAGGTATCGAAAAATTATTTTGCAATTCAAACCTAAACAGAGCAATTATACTTGTATGGCCACACAATGACACATATTAAATAAAACATTCATTCTATCTTCGAATTCGTAACGTAAATCTTTGTTACAAACTTATTTTCTTTTTGACAGGATGTTACATGATGTGTGCATCCTTTTAATATAATTATTTAATTTCCATTTAAAAATGTTAATACAATTTGTTTAATTTATGTAAATAATGTTATTTAGATATGCGTGCTGCCATGCAATTTATAATACGAGCCTTTATAATATAGTCTGAATAATAAATAGATGTGTAATAAGGACATTGTGCAATTCACATGAGAATATTGAATTGGAGTTTTAATGTATTGTATACAGTATATTGGATATGTGCGGGTGTATATGTTATCAAGACCACATCATGACAATCATAAATTCATGTGTTTGCAAAATGCTGTAACAATTTTACATAAAAATTAATTGTTTGTGAAATGCTGTGATAATGTTATTAAAGTATTTCACAAACAAATCAACCAATGCGCTGACTTCATGATGTGATATTGATGAATTACACAGTTTTGCCAATTACTAATAATCATTATAAGATAATGATTGTTTACTATAAATCAA
>JAODUO010000760.1:65000-85000 GCA_025642075.2 Ridgeia piscesae | reverse complement strand
GAGGCCGACATTGTGTAAGAAATTGACAGGTTGGCATGGAGTAGAGCGCTTTCAGGAGTACTAAAATACAAAGAACTTACGTTTATTTGTATAAAGTCAATGATACACACGTTTGATACACTTGTCACTGCATCAGGCAAAGAAAGTGCTGCTAAAATACGCTTACAACAAAGTAGTTGGCAATGTATCAAGATCCCAGGATTTATTTGAATAATTATTTATTATTGTCAGAATTGTGAAACAATGGAAAGAAAGATATTGGTTCACCGGTTTCATTATGTATGCAGGAGCGCAAGGGAATGTGTTACTCTGACGTCTGGCGACAGGTATCAAGTGACACTAACGGCACTTTGTCCTAAATTTCAGTATGAAGGATCACGTTAATTCACGGACTTATATGCACTGGACTGCTGTCGCCGGGTTCAAGGCCGCTAGAGTAGCGCAGCAAGGTCAACCTAGCACAAGATGTATAAGTTACTTCCGGTTGTCTGCTGGTTGCCGGCAATTTCGCAGTTGACCGCAGCAAAACATCGTTTTAATAAGACATTTGGATAAACTCTTACATGACATGTATGTTTAATAAAATCCTAGCAAATATATTGTTTGGAAAGTTGTTTTGAGTGAAGTATTGACGATTTTAAACGGCTAAAATGCGTTGCCGCAAAAAAATCATCGACCCAACTTGGCAACTACGAAGTACTAGTCCGTGTTGCAATTTATCAGTAAATGAAACCGTGGCTGCTTCGGTGGTTGGGGCAAACCCAGACTAGGGAAGGAAACAATTCATCAGTTTTAATCAAAATGAATGACTTGGGATTTAGTTACAGCCACGAGATGGACTTTAGGACCAGGGCCAACAGTATACAGATGGTCCCGAGACAACCCTCCACACCCCATGATCGTTACGGAAAATATAGTAGGTAGCCCTGCTGTAGGCACTTCAAAAAAATTACCACATGATTTAGGCTTAAATGAAAGGTAATACGTTACAGATCACGTAACTGTTAATTTTATTACGATACCTTTATTAGATCTAAAATTATTGCAATTTAAAAACGAAACAATTGCGCTAAATTTGTGTATCTCTTATAATGGTAAAATAAGCTCATTTTTGTTTCTGTTGATAAATATTCGAATAAGTGACTTTAAAATGGCATAACGTTGTAATTTATAGAACTATTAAAATATTGTTTGCAACTTTTTTAAAATACATTGAATGGAGTGATAAATTTTCAATACTTATGTTTTTTTCATACTAATTAATCCAGTTAATTAGCTAATATTAGTTAAGTAGTGCACCAAGTTAACAGGCCGAAACATTCTAATTAAGACCAGCCGAGTCCATAAATATGAAGATATTTATACATAATATTATTATGCAGTGTGCATAACCACATTTATTACGAGAATAAATATATATTAACTAGTCATGTAATAATAAATTAGTTAATAGGTGGTAATTGGCATATAATATATATTAACTAGTCATGTAATAATAAATTAGTTAATAGGTGATAATTAGCAGGCAACCTCAACAGACATAAACTTTTTTGGTAAAATGCCACAATGTCCATGAATATGTTTATATTATATAAACATGAAATTTGTAAAAACCACCTTACTTACGGTAAGAGATATAAATTAAATAATTATGTAATAAAAAATCATTAATAATAAATTAATGAATAAATCAATATATAATTAGCAGCCGTACTTTGTATATACACATGAATAAACGGCCATAATGTCCATAATTATTAAGACATGTCCACATTAATTACGGTAGTAAATATACATTAGCCAGAAATTTCATATTAACACCAACTTAATTAATAAGTTAAAATTGGCTAATGGTAGCATGCTAACTCGGCAAAGGGTTATGTTTTGATGAAAGCCAGCAGTAGATAATTATGAAGTAAATATAATTTATGCAATGTTTAAAACCATATGAAACATTATGATCAACCATCAATAAATACATGTCATTAAATAATAACTTTATTAATAAATATTATCTAAATAACAAACTCAACAGATTAATGCATGACAATGAAGCACAGTTGTCATACTTCACTTGTTTATGGGTGACCGTGTGTTTACAGGTTGGACAAATACTGCAGGCTCAGTAGAGACCAGTAATAAATGTTTACCATTTCATAATATTCTGCATTTCAACATGAACTTGATGAAGTAATGTTTATAAATGTTAACAGTGTTTCGTCACCGACTCCAACATCTTGTGTGCCAAATGCTGCTTTCTGGGTTACCCTCCATAGGGATAAAGTGCACGGTGAAGAAGCTGCTCACATTACTCCACCTCACAAATCTTTTTGCAATATTCACAATATTCTGCAAGATCTACGCAGGAATGTTCATAATCCAGTGTGTCCTGTGTCGTACATAAACCATCTAATTCCAGTGCTTTGTAATTAAGTTGTAAAGTGATGTCTGTATTATTCAATGTGTATTATGTGTCACATTCAGCGAGATAAACTGTGTAAAATTATTTAGTGTATGCAGATGATGCCTATGATATATTGACGACTTTGTAGGCTATGTACCTTGAACTACTACCTTCACAGTTAACTGACAGATAGTTTTGTTCAGGCAATGCAATAATGCTGTGTTCTTGTCTATTAAAACTGCAGTGTATATGTCATGTTCACAGGGACTGCATCTTTAGACAGCGTAGATATGTTGCTGTGTCATCTTCAGCCAGATGAAGCTTGTAATCATGCATACACGTAATGTGTGTAACTTTCAGGTGCGAGATTTCTGAAATAAAACAATTCAAAGTGCATGTAATAACTACAATAATTAATCAAACACATAGAATTATTGTATATCCATGCCAAGCATTTAAATACATATACTAGAAATAACAAATACACAATTCTTAGTAATGCTTAAATTTCTAGAAGTAAAATGCATTATTATTAATTATAATTAGGAATAGTTGTAGTGATATTTTATTCACAATAATAAAACAGGATCAGAATAAATAAATTGCACATGAACAATCATAAAAATATAAATAACACAAATCAATAATAAATACAAGCGAATGGCAGTAAATATTGAAAACAGTTATCAATGCCTAACTGGGCTTGGGCCTAGGCCAAGCAAGGGCTGGTATAAACTGACAGCACAGAATGACAGATCGGTTAAATGATCGGCTGTTGTTAAACTGGCTTGAGATTAACAAATTATTATGAATATTTAAACATTACATATAATTCCAATCTATGAACTTACACCCATAGCAAGACTAGTTAAAACTTGCGTCACTTGCCCAAGAAAAAAGTTAGCCTTGCCTTCGGTATTGTTTACGCCATTACGCCGACACCCCGATGCATATTATACGTCATGTACGACGAAAATATAATTAACTAAACCATTTAGAACTACACTGGAGATAGCCATAACATTTACCAAACTAGGTACAGTCATCGTTTAGGAAAATTATCACTATTATTGAATTAAACAGTTATATTCACAGCAAGAATCCTGTCGATGTTTGGCATCTCCATCGCAGTGGCTAGTAGTAGCGTTGCGTTGTCTGCGTTGTCTGCGTTGTCTGCGTTGTCTGCGTTGTCTGCGTTGTCTGCGTTGTCTCCGTGGTCTGCGTGGTCTGCGTGGTCTGCGTTGTCTCCGTGGTCTGCGTGGTCTGCGTGGTCTGCGTGGTCTGCGTTGTCTGCGTGGTCTGCGTTGTCTGCGTTGTCTGCGTGGTCTGCGTTGTCTGCGTTGTCTGCGTGGTCTGCGTTGTTTGCGTTGTTGTTCCCCTTAGTCCTCTCAGCTCTTTTTGTTTATATATATATATATATATATATATATATATATATATATATATATATTATATATATATATATATATATATATATATATATACTAGTATAAAGATCACGTAAAGTATCAAGCTCTATGTTGTTCATAGTTTTTTTTACTAAACCTATGCCTTTTGTAGACCCTCGTGTCTTTGACATTCTACCGGAGAAACAGAAAGAGTATGGGTGAGGTGCTGCCCTCTACCGCTAACACTCGTCATATCGCCGTAGAGTTGGCTGGCATAAATTTCGTCTCGTTACCGCGCAACCGCAGGTACGTTGTGAAGACGGAATGCTAATTATATTAACATTACTCTGTTAATAATGATAGTGTACTGATAGAGTAATTTGCTCACAGAAATTATGGGGAGCGAAATTATGTTGGTAGGTCTATTGGTTAATGGTAGCTGGTTATAGAATTACTCATGGCGACATTCAATGAGTGGTGTCGCGACTGCGGTTCATAAAGTTTGAGTTGTTCCGACTGGAAGCCATAAAGTGCGAAATGTATCCACTAGATTGAATAAAGTGTGGTATGTAGCGATTGCAGTTCATAAATTGGGAAAGATAGGAACTGGAGTGCATAAAGAGCGAAGCATAGGTACTAGGTTGCGTAAAGTGCAGAATGTAGCGACTGTAGTGCATTAAGTACAACATGTACCGGCTTTAATGCATAAATCTCTTCCCTTGTTGCTCTCTCTATGTTAATATACGTGATTCAACTTCAACTGATTTGTATGATGTGTGTGCACTGCAAGATTTTAAAATTCATATGGCTCGACCCGACCCGACCCGACCCGACCCGACCCGACCCGACCCGACCCGACCCGACCCGACCCGACCCGACCCGACCCGACCCGACCCGACCCGACCCGACCCGACCCGACCCGACCCGACCCGACCCGACACGACACGACACGACACGACACGACACGACACGACACGACACGACACGACACGACACGGCCCGGCCAGGCCCGGCCCGGCCCGGCCCGGCCCGGCCCGGCCCGGCCCGACCAGGTTTTATTTGATAAGGCGAAAACAGCTTCACAAACGTCCACGGATCTGTGTATGATGTTAGGTGTCGTGATCCTCGTGAGGTGAGGCGAGACTCGCAAATTACCCCAAACTGACCAGAATAGTCAGATAGCCATATCAGCAAGACTACATTCAAATAGGTAATAACGAAGCTCTTTTGTTGCGTTGTATCTAGCCATTAGGCCTGGCAAGACACGGAACAGACGATGGATTAGAACATGACATTCTCGATTGAGACTCCGATGGTCCAGCCACTGGGTCATTGCGCGTCAGTAGAATATAAGATCTTCAAGATCTTTAAACATAAAAGAAGAAATAAAGATCTTACTGCGCATGTCACTGTGGCCTGTCATACGGGAACTTTAAATGCCTGGCCACATTAAGTGTATTCTCGCTTAACCGACTCTCGCTCGTCTGCGTAACTTCGCCAATAGGTTAGCCTGTTGACAAGTGTTACATATATTGCTTTTGTTTTCCTTCTGAAATGTCTCTACTTGAAGCCATCAGAGAGCATCTTTATTTTGGATTAATTCACAGGTTAACTTGTACAATATTAATTAAAGTTAATAGTGTGCGTATGCTAATCACGAAACGAATATATATATATATATATATATATATATATATATATATATATATATATATATATACTATATATATATATATATATATATATATATATATATATATATATATATATATATATAATAAAACTAAGAATTAAAAGTTGTGACGTATTTCAGTACAATTTTGAATAGTTCTTATAATATAGTATTATACAAAGGTTATCCATATTTAATGCATTATTTAAAATTCGGCCTGGGAGCCGTTTAGCGTGTTTACCCTATTCTGGTGTAAGACCGCCATGACGGTAACATTGACACAGTATTTGGAAAACTATACAAAGTCAAAGTACGCTTTTCTTGACTCACTCCCGCCCTCTCCATAAAGAATAAACTTAAATGTTGATTTTTTTCTTTGTGGTAACATGTGCCAAAAACAACAATTTGGCTACAACAGTTTTACATGTATTTTGATTTAAAAATAAAGGTAAAATGCACCAGTTTATCGACAAATATTTCAATTGCTCAAACGTATATTAAAAACATATTCTAATTTACGTATATTAAAAACATATTATAAAGGCAAAAGAACGACGGTTGCCCAGGTCACGTTTTGTACGTTTCGGAATAAAATATGAAAGACCCATATCGGAGCATGAGAAAGATGCTAACATTACGATCATTGGGTATTCAACCTGTGATCTGCAGGTCACTTCGTCGGTGGATCAACGACTTCTCCGCCGTCGTCGAAGCGGCGCAACCACCGGTCCTCGTGTACGAATGCGAGGGTCGATTTGCTAGCTTCCTCGCCCTTGCGCACCTGGCGAAAACGACCGGAATTAGCACACAGGAAGTTCTCGACAGGGGCGCCTCTCTCGGATATCACTTCTGTCGAAGTTGGCGGGTAAGTTCTGATTGACACTCAATGGTTTGATTACAGCGACATATTAGCCTTGTCAAATGTTACTGTTTCATATGGTGTCCTGCTATTGTTTTTGAATTAGTTTGTTTAAATGAACAATATGTGCAAATTGTTATTTGTGTGTGTTAACTGCATTATGTGCTGTTGTAATTTAATGAACTGATGTTTACATGGCGTTTACCACCAATTTACCCATCGAACCTGTCCAACTATTCAGAACAGTAATCATGTCGTTCAAGCCACAAGGATATTGCATGCACTGTGCATCAGAAGTTATCAAACCCAGCCAGAGATAAACATTATATATGTCATTTGAAATTCAACGATGATTGTTATGATAGGTTAATCACATTCCATCATCAATGCAGCTTACTTTCACAGGGATATATGTGCTATATGTGTAAGCGCATTTGGCTTTAAACTGGTTGGGAGCAAAATGTCGAGAGGGCTGTTTGAGGACATTTAGTTTTCAGAGAGCACTTGACAGAGTGACGGGGAACAGAAAGCCTTGCAAGACGCCACAGTTGACGGTGTCTCTACCAGGATGGACCCGGATGTGGGGTCTTAAACCGGTCTATAATAACTGGTACATCTCCGGACAGCTGCAGGTGTGTCAATAAAAACGCCGTCGACTTTATCAACAATAACAATAATAACAACAACAACATGAAATAAATACAAAGAAATTACAAAGTAATCGTGAAACAAAATAAGAATTAACATATGATAAACGACGTAAATACAAATGTCAGTGATACAATTATCATCGGCACCAGCGACGCAAATAAAAACCACAACGTTACATGACAACAATACTTAGCATGCATGTAATAACAATAATAATATACAAACAGCAAGGTTTACTGGAAACAATAACAACAATGACAACAACACCAATACTAAATGTACAAACAATAACCTCAACGACACAAATAGTTCTAATGCTGACGAAGCAAAATATGTAACACTTTCACGATAACATTAGCACATTTATTATACAGTAAATGTTTCACAACATTTAGTACAGTTTGGTCACTCTAATAACTATTATCATCTATACAAAGCGCCAATTAAATTACAAACATTAAATTCATTAACTTACAAACTACAGGTATTTTTTTATATTTAATATTTTCCCAGCAAACCTAAACTTTGACGTTCAGTTTCAGGCTTGTATATGATGTTTTTTATGTGAATGCAGCATGTGAGAAACGATAATTACAAACCAAACTGTGAAGCTGACGAGAATAATTTATATCACAGGCCAACGACATTACCCGTCTGTCTTCGATCGGTTTTGACGCCATCATCAACTGTCGGGACACGCTCACCCGCAATTCGCCCCCGATCCCGTCTCAAGAGGAGGTCAACCTGCTCAACATCAAGTCCTTCACGGGCACCTACAAGGCCGGGGGGAGTCAGACGACAGCGCGGCTCCTGCAGGTAGGGTAGACAGTGGTGGGATGTAACGAAGTACATTTACTTCGTTACATTACTTAAGTAGTTTATTCTGAAATCTACTTGTAACGAAGTACATTTTGGGGAATTACTTTTACTTGTAACGAAGTACTTTTTTTAGTTTACTTTCTTACTTCTTACTTCTAATTTTTGCGTTACTATAGTCTGCCACCAATTTTTTAATTACCCTCGACTCCTGATTGTGTAGTCGTTGTTTGCTTTGCGTTCGGGCCGACATCATGGCATCAATCGTGTTTCACGCTGATACTATTATATAACTGGCGCTTGGTTTCCGAGACATCCCAGCGTGTGTTAAAACCCATGAAGAGTTTGTTTGATTAAGGTCAATTAAAGAGTAAATGTGGAGCAAGGCATTGTTTGTTTTGTGGAGACATCAATGATCAGTCGCATTTCCCTGCTGCCAGTCGTGACATCGGTGCTTCTGTAGGACCGGCGCATCGACATGCAATCGAGATTCATTGACACTCCTTGTTTAGAAATCGGATCAAAAGGTTGCATCTCAATAGAAAAGATCAGTATAATGCTAGGCTGAAATGTCATGATGAATTGCGTCGCAAATATTAGGCGTAACACTTCGCCATGCAAAACATTCTACTGATGCATAAAGTTATGAATTCATCAACCGCCTATAAAATGGGGAGTCGTAGTCGTTTTGACGTGGTAAATGCGCGTTATAAATCGGTATTTTAACGATAACTGAAAGACGAAGGAAGTTATGCCAATAATGAGCGTAAGTATTTTAGTTTTTCTTTTACTTAAGTAGTTTGTTTGGGAGGTTACTTTTACTTTTACTTAGTTACCTTTCTGGAGTACTTGTTACAGCACTGAGGGTAGGCGTCACTGGAAGGTTACGGTACAATTACGTAGGGAAGAGTGAGGGAGTGGGGCAAGCAGTGTGAAGGTGAAGGGGATGGGGGGGCAGATGGAATAGGAAGGTAAGGATGGAGGAAAGGGATGAAGGGAATGGAAAAAAGGAAGAAAACAAAAGAGGAGGGAGGGAGCGAGGGAGGGATGGAGGAGGGACGGAGGGAGGGAGGGAAGGATGATTAAGGATAACTCTACAAATAAACCACACGTTAACATAATAATATGTACGTTACGCAAGTTTACATTACGAATGGACCAAGAGTAATAACTATATTATAATGATTACGTCGTGAATAATGGAAAGAGGCAGTTGAAAAGTAAATCACACAGTTGGATATATTTTATAAATGAATCTGATTGGTGTGTCTGACTAAGCATAATATTATTATTATTACGAATAATCATTCGTGTGCATATGATGTTAACAGACGCGTCTGGATGCAGCCAGGCCGAACGCATTCATTAACGCGCACTCGAAGGTCAACTACGAGTCTTGCAACCCACGTGAATTTGGCAACAGCATCGGCTACTACGAGCCCCGGGAGAAGAAAACGGCTCATCGGGGACAGCTCGACTACTACAACACCCCCGTCCTCTTTAACACATGTCAGTGACCGAGCGACCGAGCGACCGAGCGACCGACCGACGAGCGACCGAGCGACCGAGCGAGCCGAGCGAGCGACCGAGCGACCGAGCGAGCGAGCGAGCGACCGAGCGACCGAGCCCACCGACCGACCGACCGACCGACCGACCGACCGACCGACCGACCGACCGACCGACCGACCGACCGACCGACCGACCGACCGACCGACCGACCGACCGACCGACCGACCGACCGACCGACCGACCGACCGACCGACCGACCGACCGACCGACCGACCGACCGACCGACCGACCGACCGACCGACCGACCGACCGACCGACCGACCGACCGACCGACCGACCGACCGACCGACCGACCGACCGACCGACCGACCGACCGACCGACCGACCGGCAGGCAGGCAGGCAGGCAGGCAGGCAGGCAGGCAGGCAGACAGACAGACAGACAGACAGACAGACAGACAGACAGACAGACAGACATACATATATATATACTTACATACATGTAATTACGGAATTTCTGGAATTTCTGGCATTTCTGGAAATTCCACCGTCGTTAACTATAACGTTATTTTATTTGTAAATATCGGTTGTTGTTAGGTGGAATTGCAAGTATTGAATACATCTTACCTTGTGTGTCATTCGATGAACTAAATCCAACTTACTTTGCATGCCATTGATTAAATGAATACCTCTGATCTTGTAAGTTGTATTACAGGTGAACTGGGCTCGTGTTAGATGAGCCCGTGTGTTACACTTGAGCCTGGCCATGTGTTAGATGAACTCGTACATTATCCTTAAGCCAGGCCACATGCTAATTAGGAGAACAGGTGTGTTACCATTGATCGTGTGTTTGTTGTAGCTGAGCCCGTCTACATCTACTCTTTGGACAACGTCGAACGCTACATGGACACGTGGATGGAGGCGGGGGTGTTTAAGAACGTCGTAGTCCACTGTTTCTCCGGCTACAGAGCGGGTAGGTTCACGTGTTCTATTTCTATCACATCTCCTGATTCATGTAGACCCATGAAGCTACTTTTCCAGCTAGCAAACCAGAACATTATCACTCAAAATTCCATCATTTGGTATGTTTCCTGGCAGAAGCCCCTTCAATCCATCAACAAATCGAGCACACGGTATATTCAGATTTTCTAACGTATAATGTTTAACAAGATTTAACAAGATTTAACAAGATTTGCTACCCAGAGATTGACCTCATATTTATAGACTAGAAGCCATTTGGTCATCGGAGAGTCCAACCTATCTATCTGAAGGTATATATCCCGCCCGTCTTAGGTATATGTCGGATTTTATTTTAAATATATTAACACTACTAGCACCTACACAATCGGCTGATAATCTGTTCATTCGTTATTTGTTCTTATGAAAATTAAAATTTTCTAATATCTAGTCTACACTGCTTTTCAAGAATGTGAAATTCATGTGTCCTTAACCCTTTTAACCTAATTGAAAAAAAATATTTCACAATATTTCAGATCCATTCAATATTTTAAACAATTCTCAATCTGATCTCCTCTCTCAATCTTCTGGTTTCTAGTGTTGTTAAACCATTATTCTTTAGACCCATTTCATAACTAATATTCCTGAGTTTTGCATCATTTTGGTTGCCTCCTTTGTACTCTTCTAGCATATCAATATCCTTCTTGCGATATGGCCTCCATGCTGGTATATAATATTCTAAGTGAGGCCATAACTATTGTTTTGTACAGTGGTAATATTAGTTCTTTTTCTTGTACACTATATTTCGCCTAATTAATCCAATAATTTGCTTTCCCCATGGCAATTCCACACTGCTCTGATAACTTCATGTCAGCACTAATAGAACCCTAAGTCCTTTTCCTTCAAGGTAGTATTTAGTACAGTATCAACCATATATGGTGCATCTTCATTCCCATGTCCTGTGCTAGAAGGCACTTACATTCAAAATTAAATGTTATTTGCTACTTACTATCTCTATCAACTTATTGATCATCTTGTAAATGCTGCTTTTACTGCATCAGTTTTAATTTTCCTAAACATTTTTGTGTCGCAACGTTCAACGACTTGCTTGTTATATCATCATCCAAATCATTGATATAGATTAAGAATAAAATAGGTCCCAGAATGATCCCTGCGGTACTCCACTCAAACCGCTTTCCAGTTTGAAACCTCTCCATCAACTACTACTCTTTGTCTTCATCAATAAGCCATTTTCTGTCCAGTTGATCATTCCATTTCATGCCATGGGCCTTTAGTTTTAGTAGCAGTCTTTGGTGTGGCACTTTGCTCAAAGGCTTTTTAAAACTCCAAGATTATATCTACTGGTGATCTCACTTTGCCACTTGGTGACATCTTCCAAAAACATCATAACATATTTATGGTGAGGATTCGGCTTTTAAAACCCATGATGATTAGTTTATCAATTTATTTTTAACAAGAAAATCAACCAGGTGATCTTTAATTAGTCTTTCTAATAGTTTGCAATCACCGATGTTAAACTCACTGGTCTATAGTTCTCTGACTTGTTTCTCGAACCTTTTTAAATAATAGTATAATCGTTTTTCCATTCTAACGGAACTATTCCTCCTCTAACGACAAATTGAACACTGTTGCAAGCAGGTTGATTTGTTCTACAATTTCCAATAGTAATGTAATACCATCCACTCCAGGTGATTTATTATCCTTCATATTTCTTATTTTCATAGCTACATTGTTGGGGTTGTCCTAAATAGTCAAACTCTTTCCTTTGAACTTAGTCTCAAGTACTGGTAATATACTATTATCTTCCCTGGTAAAACACCGAACTAAAGTAATTCATTTAGGTTTTTCATTAAGAACTTTATGCTATTATGTTCTCATCATTACCTTCTAGAGTACCATCTTATCCTGAACTTTCTGTTTATTTCGAACATACGCATTAAAACTTGCTGTCATGTTTTATATTAAAGCTATTTTTGTTCGTAGCTTTGAATTTCTGATTTCAGCTGTGTGATTCTTTATAAATGATATAGTCTTCTTCACTTCCGGTATGTCTATATGTCTTCCACATTATTTGCTTGTGAACAATATTTTCAATGGTTTCTTCGATAAGTGTTTCTTTTCTTTTGACCGTTTCTAGTTTTTCAGGGACAACTGATTAACGATTTGTGTCAATTTCACTTTAAAATATTCCATATTTCGTTGCTGTCTTATTCTTCAAAGGTGTTATTCCAGTTCATCTTTCCTAAATATTCTCATGTCCTTACATCTTCCAATAGAAAATTTTCCATCATGATGCTCATTCCTGCCTTCCCTTTACTGATGATAAAATGTATTTGGTTGTGATCACTACACCCTAGTGGCTCACATATCTGACATTATCAACAAATTCCTTCTGGAGAGCTCAATACTATGTCTAACACAATCTTCTCGCCCTTGGTTGCTTCTAACACATGTTGAGAAAGGAAACTATCTTGTACTAAATTTAAAACTCTTGATCCTCTCTCTCCTGGTACTCTGTAGAGATGTCCACTGTATATGCCCATGGTTAAAATCCTCCATATAACACAGTCCCGTTTACTCACTTTTGATAGCGTTATGTATTTATCTTTTCATATGTTTGGACCTGACACACCTGCACCCAACAGTTACTTGAGTTTCCTGTATTCATGGTATCGTTATATTAGCTTCTTCACATGCTGCTTCTTTTACTAATTTTATTTCATAAGCTTGGATGAATTCTTTAATATATAAAATATCGCTTCCCCTTCTTCCTAATCTATTTTTCCTAAACATTACACACCTTGTCATTCCTACATCTGATATATCGCGGGTGGCCCAAGATTCAGTTATACCTTTTATGTGAGGGTCAATATCTTCTATCATAATGTTTAGTTCATTTCTTTTCTTGTTTACTATGCTCCTTGCATTTAAAACAAACACATTTATAACCAGAATCCGTAGGGCTTTCTCCAGGCTGTTCTTTGCTGATGTCTTTGCTATCTTTATCTAGTGCCTCTAGTATTTGGCTTCTCTCTGTGTATCCCCCCTGCGAAACTAGTTTAAAAAGTTGCAAACTGTTCCATTATTCATCGATCGAAGAAGGTTCTCGGAGAACACTGCTGCGCCCTTTCCGACGCTTAGATGTTTATTTGTAGACATTCTCATCACAAAAGTATTTCTTCATAACAAAAATACAAGACAATTCAATTAATGTTTTCACTGTGAAATACCATGTCACGATAATAATGTAATTCACATGTATATCGCCGTTATTCCTGAGATCAACTTTGGTAGCAAAAGGTAAACTTGACCGACGTCACACGCGTAAGTGTGATCATGACATAAGCAAAACGCGATCAATTTGAAACATCAATCAACGGACCGTTGCTTACGTCACAGTTAACAGTTTGCTGGATACATTCTAAGCGCTACCTTTGCTAACAGTGCTCATCATGGTTGTGTAACTGATCTGTCCTATCCATGATCGGGTTGCCTACTAATTTACACAAAAAGACGATAAAATACCACATAAAACATGTATGCAAAGCTGTTTGACCGAGTAGAGGGCGTGCCGCAAGATTAATGTAAATCACCATATAACCGTATATAAATCAACATTGTTAGGTTGGGCAAGGCTTGACGGAGGCCATGTGCATAAAGGTTAGTTTTACGTAAATTAACTGCGGCAAACTGGATACATCAATTAACGTTTCCAATACGATGCAGTTTGCTTATGCCACAAAACAATTATGTGCGAGACCTCAGTCATGCTGCGCCTTTGTCAATATTGTTGATAACTGTTAAATATGTGAATTACATTACTTCTGGGACATGACAGACGTTAGAGTAAACATTACTGCATACATTTGACACATAAATAATATTCCTTTAGGTTTTCGTCATAAATATAATATTCTGAAACTTGAGTTTCAACAAAAATATACGACGAAAACCATATGTTCAAGGAGCAATTCTTTAATCGCTTGACGGATTTTGCTAAGCAACCTGGATACATCAGTAACGTAAATTACATTACACGTTGGTCGGATATTCCAAATTACTGGTGCTGGACAATCGTAAAAAGCGCCTGACCCAATCTGGACATGGAAGGATATCCATTTGAATTGTGTTAGCCATAATCTACACAACAGAAACACCAACTATATGTGTTGGTAACTTGTGTTGTGTTCGTCGTTTGTCTTCAGCGCAAGTGGCCGTGTTAGGAGCAGCCATTCAATACGGGCTTAGCTACGAATGGGCGGCCAAGCGAATGCTTGAGCTCGGCATCCGCTTCGACAAAGAGGAAGGTCAGCCCGCCTTGAAGATGATGGAGACAGTCCTCGGTAGTCGCCGAGAGCAGAACTGTCAGAGCTTCTTCAGAGCCGTCGAGAAACACAGGCTGTGCAATGAGTATTGATGTGTTCTTGTAAGCACAGTGTGGCATAGGGTTCAGTTGTGTTTGATGGAGCGTCAACAACAAGGTGGTTTACGTTGGAGTGCCTAACAATGTAGTAGTGTTATGTATTCGCGCAAGGACAATTAATAACGTATATCCATATATTATACATGCACGTGGTGTTATACTGTTAGAATAGGCACGTATTGTATACAAACCATAATTAGAACAGTTCTAATTTATGTTAAAGTGTAGACATGGAATAGTACAAATATTGTAAATGGTCATAACAATTGCGCTTATGGTCATCTGGGATTTGTTTAAATGAATTATTGTACGGCGGAAAAGTAAAACTTGGCGTGACAGATAACGTGTTTTGTAGGATGAGAACAAACTGAGTGAGGGGATGCTGTTAATTTAGTATTATGTATATGCGAAATAAAATTATATAACCGAGATGATAGTTTGCGCGTGCATATACACATACTACACATACACACATACACACATACACACATACACACATACAACATACACACATACACACATACACACATACACACATACACACATACACACATACACACATACACACATACACACATACACACATACACACATACACACATACACACATACACACATACACACACACAGCACACGCACACGCACACGCACACGCACACGCCACACACACACACACGCGCGCACGCACGCAAGCACGCACGCATGCACACACACATCGCGATAATTCTTATATAAACAGTTTGTACTCAAACTAGTCCGCTCACACAATATAACCTACCAGGCACGTAATGACAATGACGATTAGTGAGAGGTAAATACAATGCATAACGCATCAACACAAGAGTTAGGTACTAATATCCATTCGCAAAGAGTCATTTTCTTTTTTTCATGTTTTGTTTTAAAATCAGGAATGGTTATTCCTCGCATACGTGTCTGTAGTTTGTCACATATGTATGTTAATCTCTCATCATAATACACATATTTAATAGTATCTTTAAATGACATGTACTTCGTGTCATAATATGATAGTGTTGACGCTTTCAGCATCACGTGAACAACTTGAATATGGATTAACTAACACCACGTCATCATGTTTCCATATAAATATGCTTTGCTGTGCAGGCAATGCTGTACTCTTTAAAATAAAATAACCAAGTTTACAGTAATTGTATTACGTGACAATAATGATATGGCTACAATGTTAGATGGCAAACATCTATCAAAGCCAATACCAATAAAGGTAATACGTAACAGTGGAATAGGCGACAACATGTGCTGACGCGCTACCGACATATCACTTGAAAGAAATGTTGCAATTCAGCATGATAGTTATATGATATGATTGGTTTTGCATGACTTTTAGCAGTTCATCGATACAGTTATGTATTAATACAATGCTACTATTCAGTGTTGTCTGGACAAGCAATGCAGCGTTTCCATTCACGAGATATACACAGTTCCTAACGTTTCAAACTGCATTCCTTTTTATTTCAAACATTAAACACAAACAACAGCTCCTTATATATCAATACATATATTCGTTAATATAGAAACGATATGTTGCATGCAATGTAGAAAAAACAGACTGTTTGCTAAGCAAAATGTTACGATGAAAAACATAATATTGGGTCCCATTTACATATTACATGCATTTATACAATCAGCAAATATTTGATTCCATGCGGTATCTTTAACATTTCTGATCACATAATGAATAACCTACAAGGCGTCAAACACAAACACTCGGAGTCAATATTAAACATCATTTCCATACATGAACCAGGCAACTAGACAACAGTATATCCGGGTTACAAAGCGCCTCTACAAGACGTGACGTGACGTTCGTGAATATACCATGACTGATCCTATTGATATGACGTCGCCATCTTGGAGCTCACTTCTAGCGGACTTCGGCCACACTAAACATGCCGATATGCTGCTTTGACGACTCACGACATCTCAAATAACATGTAATCCTGCAAAACAAATTCATGATAAGTCGCCTTTAAACGTATTCATACCAGAACTCACACAAGACGGTAATCTACATAGCATATCAGTATGGTAAACAAAAAATATCCAAACATACAGTTTAATTCTCTTTAGTCTATTTTACTATTGCGATATTTTCAAGATTACAATTTATTTCCAACAATTAAGACAATTAGATTAACGAGAAATTACGAGACCTCTCTGACTGACTGACTGTATTCATGTCAGGGGAATTGTCAGTGTTTGCCATATTGGAAAGGTGTGTTAAATACAGTGTCATGCAATAATGTTTTTTTACGCTGACACGCCCAAAATTAATATACGATGCACTATTTTACGAATACTACGTAACACAGAACAATTGCACACATTAAGAATGACAGTGGGAGCATTCATGAGCAAGTGTTTCGACTATTTTGTGAAATATATATAATTGCATCGTCGCAAGCCAGGGTTGTTTGCCATGCAAACTATCCCTGGCAAATCCCCTACGCGAAATACGGACGTTAGCCGAGTCCAACTAGTTTATTAACTTCTCCAGTTCGGTTGCCCTATCCGCAGTAGATTGGTTTTGTGTATTCGAATATTTGCTTCTACGTGTAAAACGAGAGATGTGTTGCTGAAATCACCCAAAATAATATCACATGACCGGAGACCGATCACACACCTCGTGAGCGACTTCATTGACTAAGCTAATAAGAGGCGTTGTATGCCTGGTGTACCGCTGCCGGGTACTGACGTCATCACAAGCAGCGTCATCTAGTGCGTGAGGATGTATGATTTGCATATGAGAATTTTCATCTAGAATGCAATACACCTTCGTTAGAGAATTCGGTCCCTGGTGTAATTATATACGTGTAGGTATACGTACGATCAGAAATGCGCCTCCCAGTAAAACCATCTTCTGGTCCAGTGTCGCGTTGTACGGAACTAAACAGACACAGATGACATCACATGTATTATACATTTTTATTTACCTAGATTTAAGTCTTTAGTTCACCACAACGATGGTGGTTTGTCATTATATAGTATCAGTAATCACCAGTCAGACATTGCTGCAAGAAATTAATGTCTTAAATGTCAAACAGCTGGTTCGGATCAGACGAGGCGATAAATTAAGGATTTAAGTATCACCTAACTGCACCGGACCAGACAATGATATAATATACACACCTAGGGAACACAAGACTCGACCTATTCAACGATGTATTATATTATTGTCTACTGACAAAACCAGCGCAAACAATAAAGAATAAAATAACGTAATACACGGTTTGTTTCTGCAAATGTATGATTTGTGAATGTATGACTCTTTATACATCTGAACGATCGTCATATCCTAATTCCATGTCAATAAACAGGGCTTGGGACATGAGGCAAGCGTAGGCCAGAAACGGCACAGTCGAGGTCGCGAACCACTTATACAGTATGAACAAGGAGTCACTTTATTACATAAATGCCTTCGACTTTTAAACCAAATGTCGTTTTCGCCATGATACAATGCAGTGTCGTGGATTGTAAACCTTTGAGAATGTCTGGATCACGTTCAAGATCTGTCTGTTATAAAGCTAAAACAAATTTCTTTTAATAAACCAAACATCTTGTTTTATTGCAGATGCACATCCCAACAAACCACCATATGCCTAGTAAAACACAATCGCACTAGTCTCTTCTCTAAAAATAACGAGAACTGCTTGCAAAAACATAGTTTAAGAAATAAATATTTAGAGAGTCGATTTCATTATGACAATTACTAGTATGAAGGTGCAGTATGCATGTGTATTTTGTCACTCCGTTTGTGTGTTTACGCAACTTGAACTTACTCTGACTAATATTAGAGAGTTATTAGATTATTACATACAGTGTATTTCGAAGCTGTCGTGATCGCAGTTGACGTCTTGTTGACGACCCGGCCAGCGCTTGTTGATATAACCCAACGCCTCGTTGTCTTTGGTCAGGATCTGCGCAGTCGTGTGACGATCACATATGACCAAGAAGACATCAGACATTATAAAAGACACATGTCACTCACTGCACGAGTTCTACTCTGTTACTAAGTCTGACTGTAGGTATATGTCGGAATGAGCATGAACATCGCTATACATTCCTACCAACTTCCTTGAGGCTGCGCAGTGCCAGATCAGGGAGAGGGAAGTGAACGGGGAATGGGGGAATTACTATAAGAGGGAGAAGAGTATGAACAGCACAGTATCTGTTATTACGACAACTACTACCACTAACATTAGTATCGTTATAAACATAGCAATATCGTTATAAGATAGTAATATCATTGTGTTTCATTAATGTGAATTGTTATCACATGAATTTGCAATGTGGGACCATTAAAGGTTATTGTATTGTGTTGTGTTGTGTTGTGTTGTGTTGTGTTGTGTTGTGTTGTGTTGTGTTGTGTTGTGTTGTGTTGTGTTGTGTTGTGTTGTGTTGTGTTGCGTTGCGTTGCGTTGCGTTGCGTTGCGTTGCGTTGCGTTGCGTTGCGTTGCGTTGCGTTGCGTTGCGCTGCGCTGCGCTGCGCTGCGCTGCGCTGCGCTGCGCTGCGTGCGCTGCGCTGCGCTGCGCTGCGCTGCGCTGCGCTGCGCTGCGCTTGCGCTGCGTTGCGTTGCGTTGCGTTGCGTTGCGTTGCGTTGCGCTGCGCTGCGCTGCGCTGCGTTGCGTTGCGTTGCATTGTAATGTCGTGCATAGAACATTACCACCACGACTACGCCGATGATGTGAAGGAAGTGGGCAGTGTGGTAACGCTAACCCAAATCATGTATTTTGCTCACTTGGTTTGATTTCCACGAAACGGTATTAGAAAAATACGCATCAACAGTTGAGGCCATATGTGCTTGTTATAACTGAGAAGTTTAAATGCATGAATGACGAGTAGCTGTAATCCAGAGATAAAGGCAGAGAGAATGAAACAATTCGTTAGTTTACTTTTACATTATAGGTCAGAGTAAAATTAAGTCATGTAAAACGGAATCTAGCCTTCGAAGACATTATATTTACAGTGCTTGAGACACAGCTACTGCAAGTCCTGGTTCATTTTGAGAAGGCGAATTTGAGCTATATAAAATACATTCACTGTATTACAATGTTCAGCATTGAATGGTAGAGCCAACATATTCACCAACAAGTGTAATAATTCATTTTGATATCGCAGCTGATTTTGTATTCTTGTCCCGTCAATTTGTGATGTCGGCTAGGCAATATTTTCCAGGTCGAACCAGTCACTTTATGCAAAATAATAATTATCCTATCCCGGACGTTTGAAGTAAATTACGTAAGTTAGAACAATCGCAGAATATAC
>JAODUO010000760.1:50000-60000 GCA_025642075.2 Ridgeia piscesae | reverse complement strand
TAATTATGACGTCCGCTTATATAAACATTCTGGTAACGGTGCAGAAGGAATGTCCATTTAAATTAGCTTCTTATTCAATAACAACGTAGCACTGTGTATGCATGCAGACAAATACACACACTTAGAAATAGAATGTTACTGGGCTCAAAGTTGCTAACAAATTTGGTTAGAACGCATTTCAAATTGTGTGGTCATATCACAGTCTAAGCAAGCTAGAAATAATGCAAACAAAAATAGGCACCAGATATTTACCACACCATCATCATAATTACGTTGATTTTCATAAAAATACATTGATACAAATACGATGAAATGCACTGCATTGTGGGATACATTAAGTGGTAATTCTATTCTTGTACCATAGCCTCAAAATGCCTAGAAATAAATGTAATTGTAATCGCTTCTTTCGATATCTTATGACCGACTCGTTGTTTTGTAGCGTTGTACTACTTTGCCAAAAGCAGTTAACGCCGGAACTCTTGCAATGTACAAGCTCGATACGGTAAATGTGTTATATGAAGCATTGCCACCCTATCAGTATATGATTTGCTGGCCACTGGTATGGATTTGTATTTTAAAACGTAATTTTTTCTTATGGTGTACATTAGCATAGTACTGTACAAGTAAACATTCCTGACAAGTCATAATACACCCGGTATGCCTCATCTGCCAGCCACGCCTCAGGTATCGCCAATACTTCCAACGTTTTATATGCATCGTACACCTCACCACGGGACATTTCTAACTAATGTATTCATCTCATTGTTAATCTATTTTGCTTACTTCAGTAGCAGTGGCAGTGGCAGTGGCAGTGGCAGTGGCAGTGGCAGTGGCAGTGGCAGTGGCAGTGGCAGTGGCAGTGGCAGTGGCAGTGGCAGTGGCAGTGGCAGTGGCAGTGGCAGTGGCAGTGGCAGTGGCAGTGGCAGTGGCAGTGGCAGTGGCAGTGCGGTGGCAGTGGCGTGGCGTGGCAGTGGCGTGGCGTGGCGTGGCAGTGGCAGTGGCAGTGGCAGTGGCAGTGGCAGTGGCAGTGGCAGTGGCAGTGGCGTGGCAGTGGCAGTGGCAGTGGCAGTGGCAGTGGCAGTGGCAGTGGCGGGCGGGGGCGTGGCGGGGCGGTGGCGTGGCGTGGCAGTGGCGTGGCAGTGGCGTGGCGGTGGCGGGGCGTGGCGGTGGGTGGCAGTGGGTGGCAGTGGCAGTGGCAGTGGCAGTGGCGTGGCGTGGGCAGTGGCAGTGGCAGTGGCGCATGGCAGTGGCAGTGGCAGTGGCAGTGGCAGTGGCAGTGGCAGTGGCAGTGGCAGTGGCAGTGGCAGTGGCAGTGGCAGTGGCAGTGGCAGTGGCAGTGGCAGTGGCAGTGGCAGTGGCAGTGGCAGTGGCAGTGGCAGTGGCAGTGGCAGTGGCAGTGGCAGTGGCAGTGGCAGTGGCAGTGGCAGTGGCAGTAGCAGTAGCAGTAGCAGTAGCAGTAGCAGTAGCAGTAGCAGTAGCATTATATTATTAGTAGTAGTAGTAGTAGTAGTAGTAGTAGTAGTAGTAGTAGTAGTAGTAGTAGTAGTAGTAGTAGTAGTAGTAGTAGTAGTAGTAGTAGTAGTAATAATAGTAGTAATAATTGAATAAATGCACCAACCAATCAGTCAATAAGTAAATACTAATTAACAATTAATAATATTTAATAATACTTAGTAATATATGAATATCAATAATAATTGGCGTTAGCTATTCATAATTACTGACTCATATTAAGTATTATTAATACATATTAAACAATACATAATGTTAATAAATAATGATAATAATAATAATACGGATTTATTTCAGACAGGCAACCATAGCAACCCATATGAACCAGGCAATCCGTGAGTAAATAAACAATGCGTGTGTAAAACTGAATAAATATAAAGCTTATGCACATATTACTACATCTCTAATTTAAAATAAGCCATCCCTCCTTTTTTACTTTCAATCTGCCTCGTCTACACATGGCTCCTACGTACTGGTCCCTGTTTATCACACGTACCTTTGACGTCCTTCCTCATTTGTTCGTCGACACGTACACTGTCGACGTACTCCAGCTCCGTCATCCCGCTCATGATCACCTGTCCCGGGCCTCCTCCCAACTCATCTCGGTCCGATGCAATCGCCGACATCATCACCCCATTTTGGTTATCCCTGGTCCAACCGTACCCGTTTCTAGGGGCGTACCGGGGTTGTGACGTCACTACAGCCATTGTAGATTTGAGGCTGCTTGTGGAATTGCTAGATTACTGGTGTAATTAATTCCCAAGTCCGGATTGCAGGTGTTTGAAGTCCGGTTCAACACTGTCGAATTGCGTCGACTGGTAATTAAAGCGCAGAGCGTCTTGTATAGGTTCGCTCTGGCCCGCTGTAGGACTCTGAATATGATTGAAGCCCACACCGCGAACGTCTCTTAGCTCGCCTTGTCAGTGAGACGTGGTGTTTGTTCAACGTGCGATCATCAATACGCCCCTAGCATTTGGTTTGCATAAGATTACTCTGGATTGCAATTTGCTGTCATTGATGTATACAAGTGCGTAGCAGTTTCTTTGTATGGCAGAAAGCAGAGTTCATATGACTCACATGCTGCACCGCTACGTCTACGGTCTTATTGCATGGCACCAGTCTGTTGTCTGGTCGGGTACTATTGAGCAATCTGTCTGTTCTCATTGTAACAACGAGAAATGGGCGCAGTGCATCGCAGCAACACAGCGTAGAAGGTGTGTGTTGTAAAGAACCACACATGGTCATGTGAGCCTACTTTCTGTATTTACAGCATTTTGTGTGTTGCTCAACGCCACAATTCATACTAATAAGACCACGAAAGATAGGACAAGAACACATACTATGCGCGAGAGAATGTCTGCGTGTGTTTTGATGTCACACGCAGACGGAACTGCAGGGCAAGAACTGTGTGCAAGTTACCTTTCAGAGAATTATATAAATTATTGATATCGTTAATCGTTATGTATGACGGCTTGCATGCTCTCCAGTAACACATATGCATACCGTGTGATACGATGTCTTAAACATGCGGGTGTATGTTTCTGCATACGCAATTTGATGCAATTCATATACATGTATCTTTTTAGCAAAATTAGCAATGTCCTTTCTGACGACAGATACGTATTACAAATGGTACAATGTCAAAAGAGTCCCCCGTAACATTGAGTCATTCTGCAGGCTCTGTAGTCAGTTTGATAATCAAATTTGACCTGTTTGTAGTATGTCGACATTTGACAATGATTTGCAGATTGGACAGTGAGAGACCAACCGTGATAACATGTTTGACAACATGTGTATCATTGTAATATCGTACGTCCGATCCGTCTCACAGCATGTCTTCCTGGGCACGATCCTCAGGCAATCTGATAAATACGTTGGATGAACCACATGCATGTTGATCTTGTTCTACAGTGACACCGGCGTGTCGGCTGTAGTGTTTGAAATGTAGTGCGATCTATTCTTGCGCTGTATACGGGAACAGAGACGTAAGAAGTAGTTGAAACTACGGATATTACCCCGGCAGACACGGGAATGAGTCAGAATAAAGAAACAAAGAAAGTATGTCGACTGCCACCTGCGCAGACGCAGACTCATACTTAATCAGAGGAGTGGAACCGGCAGTGGAGTCGAGAGATATTTGCGTGTAACGATAAAACTTGTAGTCAGCTTTTTACATTTAAACTTTCAGAATCAAACGGTTTATTGCCAAGTGGCATCTGAATGTGTATGGAATAGTTATCGTTGTGGCGTCGACATTGAAGAACATAGTTGATCGTCTATTACCCTGTCCCACGCATCTCCCCTCCACCCGAACACTCACACAAGGACGTACGTACGCACGCACGCACGCATACATGCCCGCACGCACGCAACGCACGCACGCACGCACGCACGCACGCACGCACGCACGCACGCACGCACGCTCATACACCCCCACACCCCCCCACACACACACACACACAAACACACACAAACAAATAAACAAACATACAAACACACCAGCACAGACAATATGTAATGAGTGGGTTGAATGGTGGCTTTGTTGTCGTGGACACAGCAGTACTCAGCAACGGTATTGTGTCTACCTCACGCCATCTTGACCCACTGGTCGTAATTGCATTGTTCTTGTCATTGTCACCCCACGTCGATGGTTGTACTTTTGTGGAAGAGGCTGCCTGGAAACCGAATGAGTCACGCCCAGCGGTCGAAACTTCGGAGGTATACGATGTTCATCAGGAAATTACGTTCTTCTATTCGCCAGATGGCACTACGAGCAGGCGTGAGTCAGCCGGTGTCCAGCCAGCTTCCACCACAGACAGCGGTCGAAACGTCGAAGGTAGTTCGAATTTCACAGTTGTGTCTTTAAAAAATCAACTCCAAACCACACTTGCGACTTTGCTACCAATGCGGTGTAAATGTTATACGTACATTGCCATGTAATTGTATGTATAACTTTATTTAACGAGTTCTGTGTTTTTCGACAAGGTTTCCTGGTAACCTGCTGGTATGATGTTCCTCAGGGTGAGTGCCAGTGGTTTAATTTAATGCGAACAACTAAAGCAGACCCACATCGATAAAGCATTTTCCGACATTCAAACGGCTAATTATAAAACCACAGATACACCTAAACCATGTATACATAGTTATCTTACCTTCTACAAAGCTGGCCAACATTATGTATAATGATCAGCAAAATGGTTCTTCATTAATACAAACGTGTTGCCTTCTCATATACATTAAAACGCATAAAACATCGATGTGTATATTACAGGTATTTGAATGTTCAAATACTATTCATTTTCATATAAAATAAGGTAAATGTTGTAATATGTAATAATACGAAGTTTGTGGAAGAAATTTAAGCTAAATCTAAACTGGACATATCCAGTCGTTTGCTGACAATTATATTACGCACGTTCACAATCTCAACCAAATATTCACACTCTGTGCAGACGATGAGAGTTAGTTCAATGTTGTGACGTGCTTTCCCACGCAAAAATCTCCTTTAATAATAATAATAATAATAATAATAATAATAATAATAATAATAATAATAATAATAATAATAATAATAATAATAATAATAATAATAATAATAATCGTCATCGTCATCGTCATCGTCATCGTCATCGTCATCGTCATCGTCATCGTCATCGTCATCGTCATCGTCATCGTCATCGTCACCGTCACCGTCACCGTCACCGTCACCCTCACCGTCACCGTCACCGTCACCGTCACCGTCACCGTCACCGTCACCGTCACCGTCACCGTCACCGTCACCGTCACCGTCACCGTCACCGTCACCGTCACCGTCACCGCGATCGCGATCGCGATCGCGATCGCGATCGCAATCGCAATCGCAATCGCAATCGCAATCGCAATAGCAATAGTAATAGTAATAGTAATAATAATAATAATAATAATAATAATAATAATAATAATAATATGAACATTCAGCGTAAACTGCTCAAATGCGCTTTAAAGGTTCGATCATTAAAACAAGTCACACGTACTAATTGACAAATAGACAAATTAGTCATATATACTAACGCTTTGACATGCAGTATTTAAAATAAGCTACGCAAAATTATAATTAGATGTCTAAGATAAGTAACTTAAAACATATTTATAAAATAAACACCTATTACAACTATTTATAAAATGTGCAACACACATATTAAAACTGTCATAAATAACTTAAATTGATCTAAAATGCTCTTCTAAACAAGTATGTATTTAATTGTATCTTGAATGCATCCGTTGACGTAGCCATGCGTATGGAAACATGTATATTCTTCCACAGTGAGTGGGCAGTCACAGAGAAGATTCCATTCCTCAGTTGCGTCCTAGACACCGGCACGTCAAGCAACAACCTGCTTTCGGAACGCTTCGCATTTGGTATATAACTGTTTTTCGCGGGTTGTGATGCTCCAACGTGTCTCTGATGTAGGATTGTCCTTCGCCGTGAATTGCCATGTAAGTCAGTGTTACCATTTCAAACTGCACACGGTACTTCACAGGCAGCCAGCGAAATGCGAGAAGGAAAGGCGTGATGTTAGCCTCGGTTACCCAGACTCCGTGAGGTGGCACCACTTTTAAGCCCCTCAGCGCCGTCTGGGGAATTAATGGTCTGCTGATGTAACCGCCAGGGCGGCCTTACCCCAGATTAGGATAGAGATGCTGATTGGTTCTCAGGGCGAATTTGAAATAACAAATTAAATAAGGATCTTGTTATCACTTATTATAAAAACTTTTCAAAATTAAACTTATGTTAACACAAAAATACATAGAAATACACATTTGCAGTTGTTTATAAACATATTAAATATGGCAGGATTAACCAGTATCCGTCAGGTGGCAGCATTGTTTAGCCCACACGGATAACATTCAAACGCCGGTGAAGTCACTAGACTTTATTCTCGGCGAAGTTACGCAGCCGAGCGGCAGTCGGTTAAGCGAGACTAGTGCGATGTGAGGCCGCCGAGAAACAGCCGGGGTCTGCTCCTTTGACTTGGGGGCTTGAGTGTCTCTACACATGTGTCCGTCTGAACGTGGACCATTAGCCCGACACACGCTCGGGGTTGCCAACGCCCGCCGACCACACTCAAAAAGCAGCACGCCAAATGCCACAGACACACCGATAAATACAAGACAGAAGTTGCCTAACATATCCGCAAGCGTGAATGTGCGATGGAATGCTCTAGTATCCGTTAGTTGACACTGGGACTTCGGCCAGTGCTGCTTTTTCCATTTATTCACGAGTCCACCCCTCAACAGTTTCAAAATCCTGAAAACGTATCGAGTGTGTCAGACAAACGTAGCCGGTGTAAAGATTATTTGAGGGATGCATAATATAATTATCGAGTGATTTCCAAAATCGCATTTGAACGACATATTTTAAATTTAAATATATTTCACCTTTAAGGAACATTCAACTAAAAGAACACTTTGAACGACACATTTTTTATTTTACCATATGTTATCTTTAAGGAATATTCAACGAAAAAGAACACTTTGAACGACACATTTTAAATGTAAAAAATTGTCATCTTTAAAGAACATCCAACAACAACAAAATATTTTGAACGACACATTTAAAATGTAACCATATTTCATCTTTAAGGAACATTAAGCGAAAAAGAACACTTTGAACTACACATTTTAAATTTAACCATGTTTCATCTTTAAGGAATTCTCAACGAAAAAGAACACTTTATAGGGCATATTTTTATTTAACCATATTTCATCTTTAAGGATCTCTCAACGAAAAAAGAACACTTTGTACGGCACATGTTTAATTTAACCGTATTTCATCTTTAAGGAACACTGAAAAAAATAAGTTTGCAAATATAAGAATGTTAAATTTAGAACCAGCCAGAGTAACTACTTACACGTCGTTGAAGTACTCGGTGTACGGCCAACCTTCCGGAAAGGCTAAACCAAACCCAACTTTGTTGAATTCTACGGGTAGAAGAGTGAGATCGCAGTGGGCTGCGGCGTACGAACTCAAGTAGGTCTTGTCCCCGATGAATCCGTAATTCTCAGTTGTTGTCTTCCGGAAGCCAGCCTCGCTTCCATTCACAGTAGAGCCGCTGTGTGACGTCATACCGTTCCAGATCTCCTTGTAGACACCACCTTTAGCGGTCTACAAGTTAGACGATTGATGAAGATGGCGACAGAATACCCACGGTAGTATAGTATGTGATGACATGGAGCATCGAAAACATACCTTGTCTAATAAGGGGTGGACCCACATTACGTACAGACACAGGACTCACCCACCGGACTGAATTTGTGATATACCTTACACGATATTCCTCTTTCCCTCCTCTCAATTATAGTACATGTCAACAAATGACAACAATATAACATAGTAGGCGCTTCATTGTTACCTGTGTGTTCGATTCCTGTAAGGAATACTGATCCCAAGACATATAAACCAAAACGATTCCAGGACCCATATCAAGGAAAACTGATCCCAAGACGTCTGATCAAGAACGATCCGAGAAAGTACACTCGAGTTGGTAGCAACCTTGTGAATTACTCACGTATTCTTAATCCTCGCATTCAAAAATGATCCCAAGTAACACATTCGACTGATACTTGACATACAATCGGGATTGATCCAACGCCAAGTAATTTACATTTTAGACGGAGATTTTGCAATATTTCTTTTAACCTTTACAAATGCAAAATGCAATACAAAACATATTCGGCTATTCAGAGAACCCATCAAAGAAGAGGCCCACTATGCGGCAATCACCATGGCGTCGACTGATGCAAGGACGGATTAACGGACCCCACCTGGAAGAGCATCAACTGCGTGATGCCGTCCTCTGTGCCCCACGTGTAGTCCATCTGTTGGACCATCTCCTCCAGAGAGCTGAAGGGCAGCGTTCGTTTCTCGACGGCCAAGATGGCGATCATGTTGCCGGTGAAGGCGGCGTACAGCACAACCGAAACCACCGACAGCGACGAGGCGACAAGGCGACCGGCAGAGGTCGCTGGGGGCTTCACGCCTGGCACAGGGATAGCAGTGATAATACCATAATTTTTTTATCATGATTTTAATACCATAATTGTTTATCATGATTGTAAGATACAGTAAAAGCTTTTTTATTACGGTGTAACATCAAGTAATACCGCAATTATCCTATTATTCCGTCATCCACATTTACGCAGCTTTTAATAAAATAATAAATTAAAAATAATAAAAGTAATAATAATTAATCAATAAAAAACAATAATTGCAATTAAAAAACAAAACCGCGAGTCAATTGATCAAATATAGACACAGAAAATAAGTAAGGCTGTGTGCGCGAGTGCGTGCGTGCGTGCGTGTGCGTGCGTGCGTGCGTGCGTGCGTGCGTGCGTGTGTGTGCATATGTGTTCATGGCGTGTTTTTGTCTGTTGTTATCGGTATTGTTGTTTGATAATATTATTAATGCTAGCGTGGCCACGATGCGAAAGTAAATACAATTTTTGTTTCCACCAGGAAATGACGTTCGCGCGAAACGACTACGTCACGCTTATTTGTTGGTAGTACGAGTATGGTATGACATGCTGCGTGTTTTTCGGACATCTGTGTCTGTCAAATAGCCGTGTCCGTCAACTTTCCGTATCTGTCAACTTGCCGTATCTGTCAACTTGCCGTATCGGTCAACTTGCCGTGTCTGTAAACTTTCTGTGTCTGTAAACTTGCTGTGTCTGTCAACTTGCCGTGTCTGTCAACTTGCCGTGTCTGTAAACTTTCTGTGTCTGTAAACTTTCTGTGTCTGTAAACTTTCTGTGTCTGTCAACTTGCCGCGTCTGTAAACTTTCTGTATCTGTCAACTTGCTGTGTCTGTCAACTTGCTGTGTCTGTCAACTTGCTGTGTCTATCAACTTGCTGTGTCTGTCAACTTGCTGTGTCTGTAAACTTGCTGTGTCTGTAAACTTGATGTGTCTGTAAACTTGCCGTGTCTGTAAACTTGCTGTGCCTGTACACTTGCTGTGTCTGTAATCTTGCTGTGTCTGTAAATTTGCTGTGTCCTGTCAACTTGCTGTGTCTGTAAACTTGTTGTGTCTGTAAACTTGCTGTGTCTGTAAACTTGCTGTGTCTGTAAACTTGCTGTGTCTGTCAACTTGCTGTGTCTGTAAACTTGCTGTGTCTGTAAACTTGCTGTGTCTGTCAACTTGCTGTGTCTGTAAACTTGCTGTGTCTGTAAACTTGTTGTGTCTGTAAACTTGTTGTGTCTGTAAACTTGCTGTGTCTGTAAACTTGTTGTGTCTGTAAACTTGCTGTGTCTGTAAACTTGCTGTGTCTGTAAACTTGCTGTGTCTGTCAACTTGCTGTGTCTGTAAACTTGCTGTGTCTGTAAACTTGCTGTGTCTGTCAACTTGCTGTGTCTGTAAACTTGCTGTGTCTGTAAACTTGCTGTGTCTGTAAACTTGCTGTGTCTGTAAACTTGTTTTGTCTGTAAACTTGTTGTGTCTGTAAACTTGCTGT
>JAODUO010000760.1:20000-30000 GCA_025642075.2 Ridgeia piscesae | reverse complement strand
ACCTGAAAGAAGCCCCGTGACGTCATTACCCCGGGTAGACACTCACACGTCGTTGAAGTATTCGGTGTAAGGCCAAAGTTTTGGGAAGGCGAAACCAAATCCGACTTTGTAGAACTCATCCGGTAGAAGGGTGAGGTCGCAGCCGGCGGCCGCGTACGAGCCCAGGTAGGTTTTGTCTCCGATGAAGGCGTAATTCTCCGTCCGCGTCTTCCGGAAGCCAGCCTCGCTTCCCTTCACAATAGAGCCATGGTGTGACTTCATACCTTTCCAGATTTCCGAGTAGACACCATCTTTGGCCGTCTGCAAGTTTGAAGGTTATACGCAATGGTGACAGAATACGCAGTCGAATATATTGTGCCATTACGTGTAGAAGTTAATAATCGTCAACAAAGGTGAACGTATTACACTCAGGACCGTCGAAGGATCCAAAATTACGAATGATGTTTTGAAACACCCATCATATGGCAATCACTGAACCATGCAAAGTTCAATTGTCTGGTCTACCTGAAAGAGCATCATTTGCACTATGCCGTCCTCAGTGCCCCACGTGTAGTCCGTCTGTTGGACCATCTCCTCCAGGGTGCTGAAGGGCAGCGTTCGTTTCTCGACGGCCAAGATGGCGATCATGTTGCCGGTGAAGGCGGCGTACACAGCCACCATGATGAACCAAAGGGCGGAGGCCACCAGGCGGCCGGCAGATGTAGCAGGAGGCGTCACACCTGTCACACGACATTGGACAATTATACATCCATATGTGTGACAGCACTCGAATTTGTCACAACTCTGCCTAAAGAAGAATTAAACAGTTACAGACCTATTTCCAACCTAAGTTTCATCTCAAAAATACTTGAAAAGGTTGTAGCTAATCGTCTCATCTCTCACATCTACAAAAATGGTCTATCCAATGTGTCGCAGTCTGCATATAAACAATTTCATTCTACAGAAACTGCTCTTTTAAAAGTACACAATGACATTTACCTCAACATCGACAATGGAAAAGTTACCGCCCTGACCCTGCTTGACCTATCTGCCGCTTTCGACACCATCGACCACAATATTCTCATTACACGTCTATCAACATGGTACGACATATCTGGCACAGCCCTGAGCTGGTTTACTTCGTATCTTACTGACAGACAGCAAGCCATTAAAATAGGTAACTGCTTTTCAGACATGTTGCCCACGTCATGTGGTGTCCCACAGGGTTCTGTTTTGGGGCCTTTACTTTTCACTTTATACACAACACCTTTAAGCTCTGTTATCCAAGGTCACAACTTGGATCATCACCTTTATGCCGATGACACCCAAATCTACATTTCGTTGACTACACCAGATGCTTGCCGCTCCTTAAACCAGCTCAGGGATTGTCTCCAAGATGTCTCCCTTTGGATGAAAAATAGTAAACTAAAGTTAAATGCAAACAAGACCGAATTTATCATCATTGGTACCGTAACGCAGCGTGCAAAACTCGACGGCTTTTTCCCGACACATTTCCTAAATCAGAGTGTAACACCAGCCCCCTCCGTTTCAAATCTCGGAGTTAACTTTGACGAAAGCTTCAATTTCAAACAGCACATATCAAAAACATGCCGTTGCTGTTTCTACCATATCCGTGATCTTCGTCGTATTCGCAGATTTTTATCACTTTCTGTTGCTAAAACCATCGCGACAGCTCTAGTAAGCAGCAGACTTGACTACTGTAATTCCCTCCTTTACAATACTGCGAACAAGGACATTGCAAGACTTCAACGTGTCCAGAACTGCTGGGCAAGGGTAGTTACGCGTTCTCCTCGTTGTTCTAGCTCGGTGCCGCTTCTAAAATCATTGCACTGGCTCCCTGTGCATTATCGCATTATTTTCAAGATTTGCACAATATCCTATCAAGCACTCGCATCTAAACAACCAACATATCTAAACTCAATGCTAACTCCAGCAAGGAATTCCAGAGAGCTACGCTCAACCAGTAGTAACCCACTTTACATCCCTCGGGTTAAGACGAAAGCTGGGACCCGAGCTTTCTCGGTTGCTGCACCAACTCTGTGGAATTCGCTTCCTGTCAGTGTCAAGTCGGAAGGTAATATAGTTTCCTTCCGCCGACGTCTAAAAACATATCTCTTTAATGCTGCCTATCCTCCTTAGCTTCCTAGAACCTTCGTCCATCCATCAACGACTCACGCACTGTTCTACGTTTACGCAATTGCTTAACCCCCTTGGTTTTGTCGCGCCACTGAGCTTGATCTTCGAGGATATTGGCGCATAAGAAGTTATTATTATTATTATATTATATTACATACATGATTTGTGATATTTACACATTAAAACGATTTAGAGAAATTATACTTGTCTTGGGTATACCATATAGGTAAAACATGACCTGTCATTGCGACGTTCGAACGGACGCTGATGTATTCGAAAGAATCACAAAACAAAATATTAAAATATTATAACAAAAGGTTGCATTCCTGATAATGATGTTTGTATTTGTAGCGCAATACCACATAGCATGGGATGGGCAAACTAATCCTACTTGGGAATAACTAGCTGCATTTCAATTATATGATTGCGCGTATGTTAGGTTATATATGCGTATGTATTTGTGTGTACGTGTGTGTGCATGTGCGTGTGTTTAACTATTTATTAATAAAACGTGCACTGCCTAGCAACTAGGTTCACAGTATCGCATGTTTTGGCAACTATAGAAGGTGGTCGACTGCGGAACCCTGACCTTTCTCAATCAGCTGACTCACCTTGCAGTGACTCAGACTATAATTATGTATAATACTATAATAACCTTAACTGTAATGAATAATGAGGTTAGCATTCGACATCTTCCCGTGGTCTTATTGGTTCCAACGATTATATAGATGGAGATTTATTAATGTAAATCGTAGTGTTATTACATTTATTGCTTTTAGCTATGTTGATATTGGCAGCGTTAATGTATGTGATCGGAAGTAACCATGATGCGAAAGCAAATACAGATTGGATTACACTTCCGGAAATGACGTTCCGCAAAGCGATTACGTCACGCCCATTTGTTGCTCTTTCTTGCGTTGCTTCAGTCAAAGGCATGCGTGCATTTTCATAGTTCATTGGTTTGTCTGCTTAAGGTGCTGTCTTTGGTAAAACGTTCTTGTTTATTAATTTGCTGTGGCACTTCTCATAATGAAATCGCAAAACTATATTGCGATGCTCATCTTGAACATTGTTGCAGTTGGGTCTTAGACTGATATATTATGCTGATAGATATGGGTTAATGTAGGCATGCCCTGACTTAATCAAAACTAACTATATTTTCACGGGCGGGGGGGCAGATGTTGTTGTTAAGTAAGAGCTATTTCTACTAGAGGTGTCATTAAAAAAATACTGGTGCAGTAGTTGTATTCAAAAATAAAATAACTAAAAGGCCGTGTCCGGGTCACTTTTAAACAATATAAGGAGGGAACCGTTAAAGGCGACGGTGCCATTTGAAAGAAAAACTTAAATTGCATAAACGTGGCAAGAACCCACCCTCCCCAAAGGCATTATCGATAAATTCCTATGTAGTTTACACATACTTTGATTCACCAGCGCCCCGAACGAGTACCACAGGCAATTTTCAAATGACGTCATCGTTGTGTCTCGTTGTCGCGCCGCTAAATGATTGGCGCAGGCGGTGCATGCGTAGATGACGACGGAAGCGAGCAGAACCTCAACGATGACAGTCAACCACACTGACCACTGGAGCGGCTTCAAGAGGTTCAAGAGCTTCGAGCCTTCGGCGGGTCGTCTGATGAGGACACCCGACGGCTCCTCCCAGTACGGGAAGCTGAAGTCGACGACTGTTTCTCTCTCGGCGGTGATGGTGAGTGCAGCAGCTGCAATGTCGGCGTCCTGAGGAGATCAACAGCATCCGTCACGTACGTCACGTACAAAATATGCGTAACATATAGCGGACGTATGTAGTGCGTATAATTTCATTTACACCGTTATGTTATAATAAATCCGGATTAGTGTTGACACCAACTTACCCGACGATGGACCATTCCAATCATTCCGTTCCATGATCCGCTTTCGTCGATAATACCAAATTTCCCGTCAGGTACTTCAAACAGATCATAACTGAAACGGAAGTGTTTTGTTAACTACACTAGCGTTCGAATAGTTGTCTAAGTTCAGCAAACAAAATAAATTGACACACCCTTGAACATCGACTTTATTTAACGCACACATACGTTGAACAATGCTTTATTGCAATAATGCCAAAGGACACCTTTTATTATTCAGAGGTATGTTCTAAAAAAATCGTTTCCACCCTTAAACAACTTATACATGTGAGGTTCTTACATTCAACTATTATTCATGATATGTCTTATAAACCATTCAGTCCATGACACCACAGCACAACTGTGTGCATTAACTACACAAATCATGCATGTTTATGGTAAAATTATAAAGCAAATTCCATTGAGCCGTTTGTATTGTGGATCATGAATATGTTCTTCGTATTATTGAAACGTATGAACATTTCTGATAACAAAATTACACATTTGAAACTGACTTGAACCGTTCGACTGGCAGACTTCTTTATAGCGTCTGTGTTCCACAGGTCACTGGGTGTGTACCCCATATTCCGTGTTGATGAGTGCTTTTATTTCATATTCAAATGCGTTGTTTGTAGACAGATAGCATATATTTTGGTACATTTATATAATAATTAATTGTTTGTCAATGATCTTTGTGCACACTTACTATGCACACCCAATATATTATACATATGTAAGTAATTATGTAATCTTCTCACAGAGTGGAGTGTCTCTTTAAAGCAATACCAGTATGTCTTATGATTGAAGTCACATTTTGCGACGTTGCATTTGTATACACACGATGTCAGATTATGAAGAGGTGTCAAGTAATCGATACATAGGTATTCGCATAGACAGCAATTTGTCCCACACATGATTAAATCGATAGGCCCATCGTCACTAGTCATTGTATGTGTAACCTTTCTTATTCGGATATCTTATTTGATAATCGTGTACATATCTCTCTCTCTCTCTCTCTCTCTCTCCCTCTCTCTCCTCCTCCTCCCCTCCTCTCTCTCTCCTCCTCCTCCCTCTCCTCCTCTCCCTCCCTCCCTCCCTCCTCCCTCCTCTCCTCTCCTCCTCCTCTCCTCCTCCTCTCTCCTCTCTCCCTCTCTCTCTCCCTCCCTCCCTCCGTCCCTCCCTCCCTCCCTCCCTCCTTCCCTCCTTCCTTCCCTCCCTCCCTCCCTCCCTCCCTCCCTCCCTCCCTCCCTCCCTCCCTGTTATAAGACAATTTCAATAACTTCACAAACATGTCCTCTAAGAAAGAGGCTGGAGAGGCCAGCATTATATATTTGACTATAACATGTCGTCGTTTAAGTATGTTCAGACCTTACCTGAAGTTGAGTCTTCTAGCTAGAGCATCCAACAGCTCGATACACAGGCCAGAATACGTGCCGTTCGACAACTTCACAAATGGCGAATACTGAAATAAGAACAGGTCATCAGACTGGCAGAATACCGTATCATACCTTGTCTCCCATTGGTACCTGCTTCATAATCACCGTCATCATAATAAGCAGTGCATTTTTACCTGTCATGCACTATTTTGAAAAATATCAATAAGTAGATGAAGTCTGAAGTTTATGTTTAATGTTAGAAACTATACGGCTATTAATCATTAGAGCAAACAGCTGTGTCGTGACCGCCAATATGAATTGTAGATCCAAAAAGCTTCAGCCTTTCCTTTCTTTATTTTATTCTGTCAACTAATTAATACAAAACAATTCAAAGGTGCTTTGTTGAGTTGTGTTTTCGAACACGTTATTGTAATAACGTGCGCGCATGTGTTCACGTTAGTTTGCTTCCGTGTGCGTGGTTGTTCACAGTTTTTAAACCATCTGGTCACGTTACTCACGTATTTTGTGACGACCCGGAAACGGCGGCCGTAGAACCCAGGGAATTTATGTGGGAAGATCTCACAGCTTGGCTGGATAGGTCCATCCAGACGACCAACGTCGCTGTAGGACGCAATGGTGGTCGCCTTGTCACATGATGACGTTGTGCCTGACGCCATGCACTTCTTCAGATCAAAGATGGCGCCAGATGCGAGGTCATTCGATCTATTTTGCGATTTTCTTGGGTCAGTAAACTGCGGATATGTAGAAAATTGTCTTGCATAACATGTAACATGTACAATAGATCTACAGAGCAGTTCGTTGCGTATTGAAAACAGGGTTGGAAAGGTATAATTTTAACGATATAACAGCACATATTCACTCCATTGTGACTTGTCGTTTGTATGTGTAATAGGTTTCCTATATGGAAAGTTACATCATCATTTTGGATACGTATTATAATTTTGATCAAGCAATTATGTCGCCATTGTGAGACATGCAAGTTATTTTATAGAGTTTTTCGTACACTTAATGTAATTTAAACAAGGATTTAATTATATTGTTCTTATATGTGAAGCGTGTATGATAGATAATCGTACACGTATTGTTGACAAAATTAGTGTGTGAGATTTTGGTTGAGAACTATTAGTTTATTTTAGCCGGAATAACGCACTAATCTAAAACAAACACTACTCATATATATATATAAATATATATATATATATATATATATATATATATATATATATATATATATATATATATATATATATATATATATAGTAGGTTTTGTTAGTGTTATGGTATAAAATAAACTAATATATAAATATATATATATATATATATATATATATATATATATATATATATATATATATTATATATATATATATATATATATATATATATATATATATATATATATATACATATATTAATAAATGTGCAATCATAATATGCATTGAGAATGGTGAAGCTATCAAAATGAGAGTTTCATCTTACTTGCTGTGTATTGCGCTGTCGTCCTGGCATGCCATCGGTGTTGTTCCCCCGCGTAGCACCGCCGGCCAGCCACTCAACCAAACTGTTATTAATCCAATTTAGCAAATCCCCCTACAAAGAATGTGTTTAAGTCTTTAAAAGTCGATCTAAATATTATGGTTAGCGGTGCTGCTGACTAATATAGAACACTGAACGTCAATGAAGTAGATCATACTTTAAATGGAGATTATACGTAGAAAATGCAGATATTTTAGTATTATCGGTGTACAAAAGCTGAAATAACAAACACAGAAACAAATAAATATATTATATTGTACATAGTATATACTTTAGATGAACTGTTATTCATTGCTTTCACGTAGATACACTTTATTGCCGGTTTTACATATGGAATGTCTCCTCTGGATGGAACTTAGCTCCTGTTAAACATACCTAATCATGTTTTTATTAATCGTGCTGATATTTTCCTACATCTTTTCATGGTTGTTATCTATTGTGATATCGTGCTAAATTGTCATTGGTGTGGTACATATTGAATACTTACGACGGGGTATGACTTTGTCGCATGCTCGGCCATTGTAAGAAAGAGAACCCCAGACGAAGTACAGGAAAGGTTGCTTGATGACGTCACGTCGATCAACCAGTGATACCGAGGTGTCACAAGGTTGGCCCGTAGAGCCTGCAAGACGAGATGTGATGTCATATCAGATACTTCTCAGAGGGATATCAGAGCATGTACATTCACGGAGGTACCAACGGCCGCCATCGTCTGTGTTATAACAGCCATGGCTGTTTTCTGATAGGCTGTTGTAGTCATTCTTGTCATCTCTCTTCTGTTTGTCATACACTGTCTCACACATAGTCATACATGCGCAGTCGCATGCATACTCTCACTCAAATACAATTAACGTAACGTCCAAATCCACACTCACACTCACACTCACACTCACACTCACACTCACACTCACACTCACACTCACACTCACACTCACACTCACACTCACACTCACACTCACACTCACACTCACACTCACACTCACACTCACCTCACACTCACACTCACACTCACACTCACACTCACACTCACACTCACACTCACACTCACACTCACACTCACACTCACACTCACAATACACAGACATATATATATATATATATATATATATATATATATATATATATATAAAATATATATATATATATATATTATTATATATATATTATATATACACAGCACATTACACGCATACATACATTAACGCATACACGCATACACGCATACACGCATACATGCATACATGCTTACACACACTTAGATATCCACAAATCTTTGTGTAATACAGACTCAACTGAACTGCTATAGATTATGATATACCAACAATACAATACAGCTTTTTCCAGTTTTGGTTCTCATAGAATATTTCTAAAAATACATTCTTAAAGTAAACACAGTTCAACGTTACTACAGCTTTTTCCAGTTTTGGATCTCATAGAATATTTCTTAAAATACATTCTTAAAGTAAACACAGTTCAACGTTACTGTCACATGATTATAATGTACCACCTCCAAAGATTCTGCAGTTTCACCGTGGTAATGTTCCTAACTGTCGAAAACGTCAAAGGCGTCCTTGTCCATGTAAGTTGTTTGTGTTGCTTTTTGTGGCAATCTTACCAAATTATATAAAACGATCACAAAAGTGATCGGATGTGTGTGCCCAACTGATTTATAACATTGCTCTATACAACGACGACGTCAAAATGAAGAAATCATGGACCGAAGCAAATTGCCGTGATACCGATTACATTTTGTTAACATATATCACGACAACAGAGTGTAGAATGGCGTGTTTTATGGCGTGAGTCCAAGGTAATTGATGGGCGGCGAAAACACCTGAATAGCAATCCAAAAAATAAGCAATGCACGCCAACAAAGCAACGATGTGATTATAATGAATAATGCGGTGCTCCGTAGGGCGTAAAATAAACATCCCATAAATCAGAATCAATGGAACCAAACAATGTAATCAGAGTTAGGCGAAAATCCCATTTACACGAAGGTGATATATCTCCGCGCTAACATCAATGGCAGCCCTCCCAAATACCTTAGGTGCTAGTGAGTGGCACATGAACATGTTGGTACAGCGGTAGTTCTACAGATGGCGATATCCACCAAAAACAGAGTGGGGCATATTTGACTACTTCTGGCATCACTTTGGCACACATCTCTAACGTTATTCTTTTATCATTACCGAAAACAAACGCACCACTATGCGGTATTAGAAGATATGTTCTGTAATTCATTTCGAAATGATTCTCTAATATTTCAGCTTGAGATTGCTCGACAATTAGAGCAGTCGAAGTTTCTTGTTCTCACATATGATATCGATATTGTCAGCAAATAACAACTCGAGGGCATCATTAATCGCGTCACGTACGATACTAATATCTGCTAGGTCCGTAACATTCTTTTTTATTTATGTAACTTAAGGTGCGAATGTTCCAAGTTATATTATTAATCAGATATATTTGCAAAACGTTATTATTCACATATACATTAGCAAAACAACACATTGTTCGTCAACTTCGTCAGCATAGAATGTTCCTTTCACCGCGCTTCGCTTTTGCTGTTTCAGTGATAAACACATTTGAAATTCTGAGTAAGCGATAAATGCAACTGTAAATATATATCTTATTAACGGACGGCGAAACTGACGTATTCACTACACGCTAGTACTGAGGCTGTCTGTGCTATTTTATTGGAATAGCCATTTCGCGTTTAATTCACATGTACTTACGCGACGGAAAAAATACCTAGGACCAAATGAACCAACTCAGTCCGAATTAAGCGAAAACCCGACTTACCTAATTCGACATAGATATATGTGTGTGACGTACACCATAAGTCACCCTCTCCTTGGAATTATATCCGAGCTGAGAGAATATCCGACTTTGCGAGATTTACTGTACAGATACGTAGAAATATGGCGGTAGACACACAGAGGCAATGTGAAAGATGAAACGTGCAATCAAAGAGCACTAATGCAACGGTGGCATCTTCTACCTCATCAATCACGTAATTAACGAACGCAGCGACTGCGA
>JAODUO010000760.1:0-12500 GCA_025642075.2 Ridgeia piscesae | reverse complement strand
ATATATGTAAAACAATACAATTCATTCTTTGGTATGGTTCACGCGTACTCATTCATGTCATGTTTGATTTTCTTACGTGACAATCTACCCGTCCTTCTTTCGCTGAGTTCTCACCAGAATCTGCTTACGGGGGTACACATAATCCCTATTTCACGCTTTACTGATTAATCAATGAATATATATATCACGTTGCTTGATTAATTCGACCACCGTCGTGAATGGTAATGGCCTAAGTGACCTTAGCACCGCCACATTGATTACTAGTAATGGATTAAGTGTATTTACGTTTAGCGTGAAACTTAACTTACAGTACATGGTAATATAATCTAACAGGCAGAGGTATCCATCAAATCGCGAACATCAACCACCTCGATGCAAATTGGAAACCACACCCGAAACAGCTCAGCTCAAACAGCTTGTGATTTATGGCAGTTGTTGTTCAGACATAATATTTAGTATCTTTGTGAATATTTCCACGTTGACCATATACTGTCAATAGCCGATCCAATACATCAGTTTATCATGAATAACCAATCTCACAGAGAAGAAACGAGAAGGAGTCATGCCGCTAACTGTCCAAGCATTGCTAATAATAGGGAAACAACTACTAACCGTGAGTTTCAACACTTCTGATTCCAAAGTGGGGTTCTATGTTAACATATTTGGTCAGGACCACTTGACAGGAACGCCATGAAGTTCGAAGAGCCGATAAGTGCTTAAATGTTGCCGCACCAAGTGCGTGGAATTCACTTCCTGTCAGCGCAAAATTGGAAGGATATGTTATAGTTTCCATATGCCAACTACTCGCGCATTGTTTGTGGTAACGAGAAGACTTAATCCTTTGATTTACTGCGCCACTATACCTGATTGTTTAGGATACTGTCGCATACGATTGTTATTATTATTATTAGTAGTAGTAGAAGTAGTAGTAGTAGTAGTAGTAGTAGTAGTAGTAGTAGTAGTAGTAGTAGTAGTAGTAGTAGTAGTAGTAGTAGTAGTAGTAGTAGTAGTAGTAGTAGTAGTAGTATGTAATAGTAGTAGTAGTAGTAGTAGTAGAGTAATAGTAGTAGTAGTAGTAGTAGTAGTAGTAGTCAGTAGTAGTAGTAGTAGTAGTAGTAGTAGTAGTAGTAGTAGTAGTAGTAGTAGTAGTAGTAGTAGTAGTAGTACCAGCAATAGTATTAACATTAGAAGGACGGGTAGATTGTCACGCAGGAAAATCAAACATGAAATGAATGAGTACGCGTGAACGATTCCATACAATTGTATTTAATATATTCGATTCATCCTCCCATAGGAAATATCGAGCCATGTGTTGAATCGTACGTTCTATAGATATTGATTGATTAATCAGTAAAGTAACTCCAATATTAGTATTACATTTTTATGCGTTATTTTAACTGAGGTCAACTTACTTGGAACTGACCTCGTCCTTTGTATGACACAGCCATGTGTCTGTATAGCCATTCTTTCACGTGCAGACGTCTGTTGTTCTCATACGTTCTGTATGGCATCAAGCACATACGACATGTGCCGACCGTCTCGCAACACCAACGACTCACAGTCGTTGCTGTCCGCGCGTCCCACAACCAACGACTATCCGTCGGCGATAAATGCTGGAGGGAAGACGCATATAGATCGTATCAATTATGCATCTCGCAGGTGTGCGTCACTGTGGATGCACATGGTTTCTCGTTTGCTGGCGGCTCTGACTCTCTGCAGAGTGTCTGTGCGTCACTATCACGCAGATCATCTGTACGTCGTGCCGCGATACAATTAGACGGTGTGATGTTATGACATTTCTCCCCGAACATCGTATTAACGAAACACTGTTCTTTGATGACATATATTTAAAGCTCATGGGCAGGCATACTACTACTACTACTACTACTACTACTACTACTACTACTACTACTACTACTACTACTACTACTACTACTACTACTACTACTACTTTACTACTACTACTACTACTACTACTACTACTACTACTACTACTACTACTACTACTACTACTACTACTACTACTACTACTACTATTAATAATAATAATAATAATAATAATAATAATACTTATTATTATTATAGTAATGATTGTAATTCTAATAATAATAATAAAGAAAATAATACTGATAATGATGATGATGATAGTAATAAAATATTAATGATAATAAAAATATGATAATAATAAAATAATAATTATAATAAAGATGATGATAATAATAATAATACTTATTATGATAATAATAATACTTATTATTATAGCAATGATAAGCACATCAATAGTAAGAACGAAAATAAGAATAGCATTGTTTCTAATAATAACATCAATAATCATAATAAAAATAATAATAAACTAATAACAATAACAATGAAGATAATAATAACACAGTTATAATAACATCAACAATAATAATATCAGCAATAATAATGATAATAATAACAATGGAGATACTAACACCTCATATTTATAATAACATAAATAATAGTAAAAATACCAAAGATAACAATAACACCATCAATAATAATGATAATAATAATTTATACACTAACAATGACAGTAATTTTCTACGTTTTCTTTCTGATTTCAAGAATTGCTGGTGCTTTGCCTTGGATCGATTGTTGGCTGTTTTGTTTGGTAGATTAAACACAGTAGACACTGGTCCTGCATCGGTAGCACTGATCGCAACTGAAAAATGAAGACCGTTACGTCGCATTATGGTTTTCGTCACAAAACAGCAAGAATGTACTATGTTTAGTTACTACAGGAAAACAGTTAGAAACGCCGTTTATACATGTGTACATTGTTTGCATTTTAGCATTTTAATAACATTTCAAATATATCCTAAACAGTATATATGTATATTCATTGGACGAAATCGTCGCATTTCATCACATGAAGTGTATGCCGAATGCCATCAAATCATCGCAGTTGGTCTCCAATAATGGCACGGTGACCTCTTCTAAGCTCTTATAAATAACACCATTGACAATATGTCTCCTATTACCGTGTTGCATTAGTTCGTTGTCTCAATAGACATGCGCCGCTAATGTAATCAATCTCACCCGATGATAATTATCCATCCGCATTCGACGGTGTGGTGTTCCCAGATTCGGCCGGTCCCAGATTCGGCTAAACGCATACCTCGCATGCGCCCATGCGCAGTCGCACTTTTGTTTGCTCTGACGTAGCATTGGTGACATACGTCACGCCCGTGCCTGCGTTTCCTCAAAACGCTTACCGCGCATGCATTTAAAAACAAACTTGCGAATAAAATCATATTGGAATACTTGGTGTATTAATAACGGAAGCTAGGTTAGTAACAACGCAAAAATCCTGGCCCGCTTCCGTTGCGGTCCCATATGCGGCAGACAACGGGTTGGGGGGTTGTTATTGTGACGTCATACTCTGCAGTCGCCACAATGAATGAGGTCACTAACGTACTACCGTAACGAGTAGTAATTTTTGTAGGTCTTTCGTCGTTCCATGAAGGGAACGTTATGCGCGCACGCGTTCGCGTTCGCGTTCGCGTTCGCGTTCGCGTTCGCGTTCGCGTTCGCGTTCGCGTTCGCGTTCGCGTTCGCGTTCGCGTTCGCGTTCGCGTTCGCGTTCGCGTTCGCGTTCGCGTTCGCGTTCGCGTTCGCGTTCGCGTTCGCGTTCGCGGGTGTATATGAGTGTGTGTGTGTGTGTGTGTGTGTGTGTGTGTGTGTGTGTGTGTGTGTGTGTGTGTGTGCTGTGTGTATGTGTGTGTGTTTGTGTATATATATATATATATATATATGTGTGTGTGTGTGTGTGTGTGTGTGTGTGTGTGTGTGTGTGTGTGTGTGTGTGTGTGTGTGTGTGTGTGTGTGTGTGTGTGTGTGTGTGTGTGTGTGTGGTGACCATGAGGTCATCTAACGTACTCCGGGTTAATGAGTCATGTAATATGATGTAGGTTTATCGTGCGTCCATGAGGGAACGTTAGCATGTGCACGCTGATTGTCGAATTCATCAAGATGCAAAAATATCCGGTTGTATAGTGTGTTCGAAAGTGGGTGTGTGTGTGTGTGTGTGTGTGTGTGTGGTGTGTGTGTGTGTGGTGTGTGTGTGTGTGTGTGTGTGTGGTGGTGCGTGTGGTGTGCGTGTGATGTGCGTGTGCGTGTGCGTGTGCGTGATGTGTATGTTATATAGTATTTATATATATATATATATATATATATATATATATATATATATATATATGTTGTAGTGTTATATATATATATATATATATATATATATATATATATATATATATATATATATATCAGATACTATCGCCTGGCTAAAGACATCTTCTATGGAAAATGAGTCTCTGGAACTAGGTTAATTGGACGCTCGACCCTCTCAGCGAAGAGATCCTCGCCTTCCATTCACGGGAAGTGACAGCCTAGGGTCTTGCTCATGGACCCAGTTATTTCAAATTGCCGTGCGACCGTTGGACATTGGCTCAGCAAATGTACACCGCCGATGTAATCAACACCATTCCGGGTTAATGGCTCCATCGTGATATGACGTGGTGTTATCGGGACGTCATAAACTGTTGACGCCAGAATAAGTGCACCTGTATTGTAACGAATTCAATCAAGATGCAAAAATATCTCGCTATTCATTATTTCAGAAAGGGAGCGTGTGTGTGTGTGTGTGTGTGTGTGTGTGTGTGTGTGTGTGTGTGTGTGTGTGTGTGTGTGTGTGTGTGTGTGTGTGTGTGTGTGTGTGTGTGTGTGTGTGTGTGTGTGTGTGTGTGTGTGTGTGTGTGTGTGTGTGTTGTGTGTGTGTGTGTGTGTGTGTGTGTGTGTGTGTGTGTGTGTGTGGTGTGTGTGTGTGTGTGTGTGTGTGTGTGTGTGTGTGTGTGTGTGTGTGTGGTGTGTGTGTGCGTGTGGTGTGTGTGTGGTGTGTGTGTGTGGTGTGTGTGTGCGTGTGCGTGTGCTTGTGTGCGTGTTGGTGTGCGTGTCCGTGCGTGTGTGCGTACGTGCCTGTGCGTGCGTGCGTACGTGCGTGCGTATATATGTGAATGTATATGTAAGAATAATGTATGTGTATGTGTTTATTCTTGTGCCTGTGGACGTGTGCATGTGTTCGTGAATGTCTTTATTTTGAGATGTGTATGATATAACGTGGTCGTTATCATTTGTAGGGGAAAACAGTTCGCATGAGAAATGTACATGTTAGCTACAAGACGGTGTTCCGAAAACAGACATGATAATAAATCGTACAAAGCAATGTGCTGTAATTTACCGACGCGAAGCAGGTACACAACAAAAGCTGTGGTTCGCGAGATACCGAACTCTAGATTAACAGTTCACGTCAATCGGATCATTAATTCTCAGTTTGCAGCCATGAAACGGTAAAGAGATGTACCCATATAAAGCAACTTCCTCAATTGTTGAGGGAAATTACGCTAATGTACGAAACGTATTGATTGGCACTAGTTTCACGAAGCCACTAAGCACGTTCGTTCTTAATGCTAAAGACAGCGATACACGGACGACTGACGCGTGCGGTCGACTCGCACGAGAGGCTCGGCCAAGTCAGTCGTGGCGATTACATACATTACGATCAGCCGTGTTCCATCGGCGATTGAACTAGTGTGATGAGAGAGGTAATATCTTGTGTAACTTCTTTGGGAAATACTATTAAGAGCATACAGGGGGTGATAAGTTTTTGTTTTGGGGTTAATTTATATATATATATATATATATATATATATATATATATATATATATTTATTTTATTTTTATATATATATATATATATATATATATATATATATATATATATACATTTTTTATTTTTGACATGTATAATATATTTTGATATATTATAATATATATATATATATATATTTTGTATATATATATATATATATATATATATATATATATATATATATATATATATATATTTTGCCCGGGTTTAAATATAACTATTTTTTCTGTAAACAAAAATACATCATTTATTGTTGGTCTGGAGCTAATTCTAAAATAAACAAAGGCCTTTATGTTATGCTTTTAAAATAGTTATGTTGGCAACATATATATTTGAAGAGGGGCCATGACCCGCCCCAATCACTGAACATTTGGGGGGTAGACTTTGGACCAAACACTGCTTGCCTGATTCATAGAGTGACACGATGCAGAGGTTACAGGGATGCCTACGTGGGTTACACAAGTGCAGGAATCGGCTGGTTCCGCCGCAGGCGATATAAGTATCCACCAGGGCGACCAGCCTGCAATCCAAGGGGACAGGGCAAAAAAAAATTAATAATCTATAATGTGTTTGATGGCTAATGCCTATTAATATATCAACACAAGGGTGCAAAATGACAGAGCCCGGCATGATGAATATTTACTGGACTAAGATCAAGTTGCGGCTGCGGCTAACCAAGCAATTTATCTAGTGATTTTGCATTAGGTAGTCGGAAGTTTATATCTGAACTCCAATAATTTGTGTAAAATTGTACAAAAAATTTTTTTTAAAAAAAGGGGTTTTAAACCCCAATTTTTAAAAAAAATTGGGGGCCCCCCCCCCCCAAAAAAAAAACCTCCCCCCCCCCCCCAAAAATTTTTGTTAAAAAAAAATTTTTTTCCCCCCTTTTGGGAAAAATTCCCCGTGCGGGGCCCCCCCCCCGCCCCCCCCCTTTAAAAAGGGGAAAATTTTCCCCCCTTTTGGGGGGGGCCAAAAAAAAAATTTTAAAAAAAAAAAAGCCCAAAAAAAAAAAATAAATTTTTTGGGGGAAAAAAAATTTTTTAAAAATTTTTAAAAAATTTTTAAAAAAAATATTTAAAAATTTTTTTTTTTTTAAAAATTTTTTTAAAAAAAATTTTTTTTTTTATATTTCCCCTTTTTTAATGAAAAAAAAAATTTTTTTTTTTTAAAAAAAAAAAAAAATTTAAAAAATTTTTTTTTTTTTTTTTTGGGCCCCCCCCTTTAAATTTTTTTGGGGTTTCCCCCCAAAAAAAAAAAACCCCCCCCCAAAAAAAAAATTTTTTTTTTCCCCAACTTTTTAAATTAAAAATTAAGGGGGCCCTCCTTTTTCCCCCCCCTTTTTTTTAAAAAGGGGAAAAAAATTTTTTTTTTTTTAAAAAAAATATTTTTGGGGGCCCCCCCCCCCGGGGTTGGGTTTTTTGGGAAAATTTTTTTGGGGGGGGCCCCCTTTAAAACCCCCTAAAATTTTTAAATTTTTTATTTTAAAAAAATTTTTTTTTATTTTTTCCCGGGGGTTTTTTTTTTTTTTAAAAATTTTTTTAAAAATTTTAAAAAAAAAATTTCCCTTGGGCCCCCCCCTTTTAAAAAAAAAAAAATTTTTCCCCCCAAAAAAAACCCCCCCCGGGGGGGGCCCGGGGGGGTAAACCTTCCCCTTTTTTCCCTTTTCCCCTTTTTTTCCCCCCCCCCCAAAAAAAGGGGGGGAAAACCCCCCAAATTTAAACCGGAAAAAATAACCCTTTTTTAAAATTTTTTTTAAAATTTTTTTTTTAAAAAAAATTTTTTAAATTTTTTCCCAAAAAAAAAAATTTTTTTTAAAAAAAATTTTTTTTTTTTAATTTTAAAAAAAAAAAAATTTAAAAACCCAAAAAAAAAAAATTTTTTTTTTTTAAAAAAAAATTTTGGAAAAAATTTTTTTTTAAAATTTTTTTTTTAAATAAAATTTTTTATTTTTTTTTTTTTTTAAAAAAAAAAAAAAAAAAAAAAAAAAATTTTTAAAAAAAAAAAATTTTTTAAAAATTTTTTTAAAACCCCCCGGGGCCCCCCGCCCCAAAACCCCCCCCCCCCAAAAAAAAACCCCCCCAAAAAAACCGGGCCCACACCCAAAAAAAATCCCCCCCGGGGGCCCCCCCGGGGGTTTTTTTTTAAAAAAAAAAAAAAAATTTTTTTTTTGGTAAAGTTTTCCCCAAATTTTTTTTAAAAAAACCAAAAACCCCCCCCAAAAAAAACCCCGGGGAAAACCCCCCTTTTGGGAAAAAAACCCCCCCAAAAAACCCCCCCCCCCCCCCCCAAGGGATTGGAAAAAGGGGCGAGGATCTCTTCGCTGAGAGGGTCGAGCGTCCAATTAACCTAGTTCCAAATTTTTAAAAAAAAATTTTTTTTTTTTAAATATATATATATATATATATATATATATATATATATATATATATATATATATATAAAAAAAAATATATATATATATATATATATATATATATATATATATATACAGGGGGAAAACACCCCCGGCAAAAAAAAAAAAACACACACGCCACCCCACACACAGCACCACACACCCACACACACACACACACACACACACCCCACACACACACACACAAAAAAAAAACACCCCACACCCCGCCCCCCAAAACCCCCGGGGGCCTACAAAATTACTACTCGTTACGGTAGTACGTTAGTGACCTCATTCATTGTGGGACTGCAGAGTATGACGTCACAATAACAACCCGTTGTCGCCCAATGGGCCGAACGGAAGGGGGCCCATTTTTTTTCTTGTTAAAACCCTAGTTTTTAAATACACCAATATTCCAATATGATTTTAAATTCGAAATTTTTTTTAAATGCATGCGCGGAAACGTTTTGAGGAAACCGGCCGGGCGTGACGTATGTCACCAATGCTACGTCAGAGCAAAAAAATGCGTTTGGGGGGCCCGAATCTGGGCCGGCCGAATCTGGGAACACCACACCGTCGAATGCGGATGGATAATTATCATCGGGTGAGATTGATTACATTAGCGGCGCATGTCTATTGAGACAACGAACTAATGCAACACGGTAATAGGAGACATATTGTCAATGGTGTTATTTATAAGAGCTTAGAAGAGGTCACCGTGCCATTATTGGAGACCAACTGCGATGATTTGATGGCATTCGGCATACACTTCATGTGATGAAATGCGACGATTTCGTCCAATGAATATACATATATACTGTTTAGGATATATTTGAAATGTTATTAAAATGCAAAAAAGCAACCCAAAGTACACATGTATAAACCCCCGGCCGTTTCTTTAACTTTTTTTTGTGACGAAAACCATAATGCGACGTAACGTCTTCATTTTTCAGTTGCGATCAGTGCTACCGATGCAGGACCAGTGTCTACTGTGTTTAATCTACCAAACAAAACAGCCAACAATCGATCCAAGCAAGCACCAGCAATTTTGAAATCAGAAAGAAAACGTAGAAAATTACTGTCATTGTTAGTGTATAAATTATTATTATCATTATTATTGATGGTGTTATTGTTATCTTTGGTATTTTACTATTATTTATGTTATTATAAATATGAGGTGTTAGTATCTCCATTGTTATTATTATTATTATTATTGCTGATATTATTATTGTTTGAAAAAGTGTTATTATTATCTTCATTGTTATTGTTATTAGTTTATTATTATTTTTTTTATGATTATTGATGTTATTATTAAAACAATTTTTTTTATTTTGTTTTTACTATTGATGTGCTTATCATTTTTAATAATAAGTATTATTATTATCAAAAAAAATTTTTAATTTTCTCATCTTTATTATAATTATTATTTTATTTTATAAATAAAATTAATTAATATTATTTATCATCATCATCATTTTAATATTTTTTTTTATTATTAAAATTTTATTTTTTAAAAATAATTATTTTTTATTATTATTATTATTATTATTAATAAAGTAGTAGTAGTTTAAAGTGTATTAGTAGTAGTAGTAGTAGTAGGTTTGTAGTAGTAGTAGTAGTAGTAGTAGTAGTAGTAGTAGTAGTAAAAAAAGTAGTAGTAGTAGTAGTAAAATAGTAGTAGTAGTAGTAGTAGTAGTAGTAGTAGTAGTAGTAGTAGTAGTAGTAGTAGTATGCCTGCCCATGAGCTTTAAATTAATGTCATCAAAGAACAGTGTTTCGTTAATACGATGTTCGGGGAGAAATGTATAACATCACACCGTCTAATTGTATCGCGGCACGACGTACAGATGTCTGCGGGGTAGTGACGCACAGACACTCTCCCGAGGTCAGAGCCGCCAGCAAACGAGAAACCATGTGCATCCACAGTGACGCACACCTGCGAGATGCATAATTATACGATCTATATGCGTCTTCCCTCCAGCATTTATCGCCGACGGATAGTCGTTGGTTGTGGGACGCGCGGACAGCAACGACTGTGAGTCGTTGGTGTTGCGAGACGGTCGGCACATGTCGTATGTGCTTGATGCCATACAGAACGTATGAGAACAACAGACGTCTGCACGTGAAAGAATGGCTATACAGACACATGGCTGTGTCATACAAAGGACGAGGTCAGTTCCAAGTAAGTTGACCTCAGTTAAAATAACGCATAAAAAATGTAATACTAATATTGGAGTTACTTTACTGATTAATCAATCAATATCTATAGAACGTACGATTCAACACATGGCTCGATATTTCCTATGGGAGGATGAATCGAATATATTAAATACAATTGTATGGAATCGTTCACGCGTACTCATTCATTTCATTTTTGATTTTCCTGCGTGACAATCTACCCGTCCTTCTAATGTTAATACTATTGCTGGTACTACTACTACTACTCTCTACTCTCTCTACTACTACTACTACTCCTACTTCTACTACTCTACTACTACATTTCCTCTACTACTACTATTACTTACTACTAACTACTTCTCCTCTCTCTCCTCTACTCTACTCTACTACTATCTCTCTCTCACTCTCTCTCTCTCTCTCTCTCTCTCTATTCATTCTATTTTATAAAAATAACAATCGTATGCGACAGTATCCTAAACAATCAGGTATAGTGGCGCAGTAAATCAAAGGATTAAGTCTTCTCGTTACCACAAACAATGCGCGAGTAGTTGGCATATGGAAACTATAACATACCCTTTCCCAATTTTGCGCTGACAGGAAGTGAATTCCACGCACTTGGTGCGGCAACATTTAAGCACTTATCGGCTCTTCGAACTTCATGGCGTTCCTGTCAAGTGGTCCTGACCAAATATGTTAACATAGAACCCCACTTTGGAATCAGAAGTGTTGAAACTCACGGTTAGTAGTTGTTTCCCTATTATTAGCAATGCTTGGACAGTTAGCGGCATGACTCCTTCTCGTTTCTTCTCTGTGAGATTGGTTATTCATGATAAACTGATGTATTGGATCGGCTATTGACAGTATATGGTCAACGTGGAAATATTCACAAAGATACTAAATATTATGTCTGAACAACAACTGCCATAAATCACAAGCTGTTTGAGCTGAGCTGTTTCGGGTGTGGTTTCCAATTTGCATCGAGGTGGTTGATGTTCGCGATTTGATGGATACCTCTGCCTGTTAGATTATATTACCATGTACTGTAAGTTAAGTTTCACGCTAAAGTAAATACACTTAATCCATTACTAGTAATCAATGTGGCGGTGCTAAGGTCACTTAGGCCATTACCATTCACGACGGTGGTCGAATTAATCAAGCAACGTGATATATATATTCATTGATTAATCAGTAAAGCGTGAAATAGGGATTATGTGTACCCCCGTAAGCAGATTCTGGTGAGAACTCAGCGAAAGAAGGACGGGTAGATTGTCACGTAAGAAAATCAAACATGACATGAATGAGTACGCGTGAACCATACCAAAGAATGAATTGTATTGTTTTACATATATTCGATCCATCCCCCCATAGGAAATATAGAGCTACGTGCTGAATCGTACGTTCTATAAAATATTATTATTAATAACATATATTATGGTGTTTGTGTAGGTCAAAGAATAATTTAAGAAACAAATTACGCTTCCCCTAATGTCATACGTTATCTGATACTTCATGACAGAACATACCAAGAACGGATCCACAGTCGGTATACCTTGAAGGTGGGCAGAAAACATGCAATTCCACCGTCTTAACACCCGCATAAAACACCTTCAAGCTCTCCATAAAAATTCATGATCCAGGAACATTGGCTAATTCCATCGAAAGACGGGGGAGGGGTTTAATGTTAGATTGTCCTACAAACACTGTACCCGCCCTAGAGGCTGGTTAGTTGGGTGACCTACTGGGGTGGTCTACCTGTGCCTGCGTTAACTTGCTGAACCCCTGGACCTTTGCCACGACCCCGGATAACCTATCCTGTCCCTGTAGTTGGCAAAATCTGAACGTCTGGGGTCAAACACATCCCCGTGCCAACGGATCCACTCAGTCTCTTGATATTCGAGACGAAGATGATGATACGTAATCAACGTGGCGGGGAGAAGCGCACGAATAGCTTCACGAAACAGGAGAAGGCAATCTGTGAACGCCAACTCCAATTCGTAACATGAAGTGTTTGACCTCTCGTGTCCTGCGTCAGTCAGAACAAAGACATATCCAGCTCTAGTGAATTACAGTGCACGTACGCACATATGTTAGAATGATAGCTTAAGCTACCTACAAACAAAAACACAGTACCTATGAATTGCATTCCCAACACGACACAATACTCTTACTGGTTGTTCATTAAAACCTACATTTATGTCATTG